>JAPMOQ010025968.1:1494505-1520313 GCA_026543055.1 Argiope trifasciata
AAGTGATTTTAGGATTTGTATTTTGATTGGTTACTCGTATGAAGTCAATTAAAGTGATTTTAAGATTTGTATTTTGATTGGTTACTCGTATGAAGTCATTTAAAGTGATTTTAGGATTTATATTTTTTGCTTTTGTTTTAGATTTAAATTAGAAAAAAAAGTTTCCTACAATTGACTTAATAACGAAATTTATAAAATTTTCGTATTATAAAAAAAGAATTTTTTTTCAATTGTATAACAAAGTATTAAGTGTGATTAAAACGCGATAATTTTGGATCGACATAAATCACAATATCTCTCTGTGTATTAATGATCATGCCCTTGAAAAAGTAGAGGATTTCAAATACCTTGGCACAGTGATTTGTGATAATAATAGACAGTGAGCAGGAATCGATTCTAGAATAAATATGGCCGAGAAAAGTTTCTTTGGACTGAAAAATATCTAAGATCCAATTTAATTAGTCGAAAAACGAAATAAAGAGTTTATAAGACTCTTATCATGCCTGTTCTGCTCTATACAAGTGAAACTTGGACTCTTAACTTGTATATTCATCGCTCTCTGATCATCCAAAGATCCTTAGAACTATCTATGGCCCAGTATTAGAGTGAAGATGTTGGTGAACTGGATTCAGTTTTGAATTATACAAACTCTATAAGCAATCTCAGATAACACTGGCTATCTGGAGCAAAAAGTTAAGATTGCTTGGCCGTATCTGGAGAGGCCCTGAAAAGAGCATCCTCAAAATATCTGCTTTAAAAATCCTATGGGATCCCGGGCTAGAGGAAGACCTCCAACAAGATGGCTGGATGATGTGGAAAGAGACCTGAGTGCTCTGAGGATAAAGAACTGAAAGGGGGTCAAGGTTTGCAAGGGGCTGTGGTACCTCTAAGGAGATTTTTGGATCGATGAAATTCAAATTGTTTTTGAGAATTAGACAACACCCTTTTCTATTTATTACATTGAAGTTAATAAAAAATTAAATGCCGAAATCTTTTGAATTTGAAGCAAATTAAAATTGTAATCTTTTTTTTTTTCGATCGTAAAAACAAACAAACAGACAAAAAGAAAATTAACATTTGCACTTTGGGAGTTGTTGCAAACTGCTCCGTCACATCTCTTTTATCTTAAAATAATTACATGAATGAATGTTAGGAAACAGGAATAATTGCAACAAATTTCGCATTCAGAAATTGTTTTCATGATGAACATTCAAAAGAATATTTTAATAAACCTGAGGCTTGAAAAAGATAGGAAATCACCAGAACGTTTTCTTGAAATGAATTGAGAAATTCTACCAAAGTTTGTGAGTTAAAAGTAGCTCTCTTTGACAAAAGCTGTTAAAAAGAAAATAAATGTTCTTGAGATAAATAATCTTACAGATAGATGGCGCTAAAATACTGAGCAGAATTCAAATTTCTGTTCGATGAATGATGTCGTTATTATAAGAAATCGTATATAATAAGTCATAATAAAGTATTAAAATATACTGTTTTTATTGGTGCCGATCAATTATTTAAATATATACAATTTTCTCCTCAGAATAGAGGAATATAAGTTCATTCTCACAACTTTTTTGGCCATATTCTAGCATTAATTACGAATTCAGCTACCGATTTACATGCAATTACATATTATTCTAAAGTGTTTTAAAATAAAACAAGACTGAACAAAATTCACATACTTCTCATTTATTATTATTAAACAAGAGCAAAATATTTTGGACGGTATTATGCTTATTATACATGTAAAATTTAAAGTAACCCTTTTTTGTTAAAAATGTAGCTCGTCAAAGTTGGTTGATTTGACTAAATTAATAGTATTAATATCATATGCGAAATTGACTATTATGGTATAAATACAGCTTTTAAACTATATGCATCAATATTTGTTTGTCAGGTTCCATTTCAAGTAAACGTGTTTAGCATGCTCTCTCCTGCTCTAGTTTCTTTAACAAACTACGCCTGCCTTAGTAGTAATTGTAATAGTAACCGTCATACCCCATTGTGAAATCACACAATGACGAACGAAAAATTACCCGGCTCCGAAATAATTTACGATTACTCTTCTGTAAACTTTGAATGCCGAAACATTCAAATATTTCACACAGAAGTCGGTGTGCATAGCTTTATCGCTGCCATTCATTCGAAATGCAATCGCATAAACCGAAACAATTTCATTTACACATCGAGGCGAATTTCAATAACTTGGCTCTGTGGCTTTCCTATTCTGTCGTTTTCATATTTGAAATTACTTTTGCACGCAGAAAGTCATTTCCAGCTCTTTTGCTAAACCATTTTACGATGCCAGATATATATCTATCTGTGAATGAGGAGAACCCTCATCGCGGAACTTGATTGTTTCTGTTTCAAAACGCAGTTGTTTACTTTTGTTGCTTCCGACAACTCCCGAATCGCTCCGTATGGGCGTCTCATGTGAAATGTTTCTCCGAGAGGTCCCACTGATGGAGTGGGAACTCGGGGGACGGGGGGGGGGTTGTGTCGAAAGGATGGAATGGAAGCTGTATCTGAAAATGAAACATGCGTCATCGGGAGAGGCGAAAATTTTAAAGGAATAATGGTGGACGGTGATTTATTAGAGTAATTGTTGGGAAATAGCAACATTTTGAATCATATAACTGTTTATTTTATTACGGTGATTGGATATGTATCGAAGACTATGAATTTTAAAAATAAATTTGAAAGAGATTCGAACCTCTAATATCACAGCGCAATAATGTTTTCATAATTATTCATGTATACATAAGTTATTTTTAAAAATTTACTTTTACTTATATACATGTGATGGCCAGCACATAAAAAATATTTAATAGTGTGGGTTTGTATAAATGAAAAAATCTAAATAAAAAAATATAGTAAAATATAATAAATCACTGTAAAAATTTATATAAAGTGTTTTCCACAAAAATAAATTTTATATTACAGTGATGCTACTGTTTTAGATTTTAAAGGGACATTAAAAGTTGCACTTCTACGTTAATGAGAAAAAAATTGTTAAAATTTTAATTAAAATTTTTATTAAAATTAAAAAAAGTCATTTGTCCTATGCGTAATATGATATGCCATCGCGTTTCTCTGTCCGAGTGGTGCGAAAGTTTGAAAAGGTAATATCAGCTCAGGCTTCATCTCTGTCATCTGAGTTTGTTCAAAACTACACGTTTCGTTCTAAAATAACTCTATTATTGCTTTAAAGTGGGACATTAGTATAATTAAAACTAAAAAAACCCATAAATTATAAGTGCCTAAGTTCCAGATAATATAACAGTCTATAAAGATTATATATTTAAAAAAATGAGCTATAAATACACAAAGAGAAGCAACTTGTTAGTTTTCTGTAGCATAAAACTTATAAGTCTGTTTTCTAGGACCCCCAAAATTACTTGCTTGAAAATTTGCAGACTTATAATTAACATTCTCATTACTTATAGCGATGCCTTAATTTAATGTGATATATAAAATATTGTTTTGAATCTTTTCAAATGAAGTGGAATGACTAATTATTGATGAAATACCTAATATAAACAGCAGGATAATACAGATGATGATGGATAGTTAATAGATATAACTAATCTTTGCATATAACGATGGAAGGAATAAGTATGTAATGTATTGAATTTTAATTAATAGGCATAATTGATACTGTTGTCAGAAAACGGAAGAAATGTATAAAAAATTTTTGGTCCCAGTAATTTGAATAACGTTAATTAAATTAGATAATCGAAGCATTAAATAATTGATTTTAGTTTCTAATTTTTACGGGCAACTGACTCTTTCGACTGATAACTTAGGAAGCAGTAATATTCGGCAAATTAGATCATCTAATAAGGTAACATTTTTGTTAGTTTATGTAATAAAAGTTATCAATAAATTTTCGATAAAACAGAATCTATTTATTTCGAAAGAAGTTTATGAGTTCCCCTGATATTAGTTTAAATCTTTGGTTACATTTCTGATTCGATGAAAATAAAACAAAAAGGACAACAATACAATTAAGGCTACTTTTCTATAAATCTTTTTAAAAATTTGAAAAACAATTTAGGTAAAAATCCAAAACTGTGGAAAAACTTTCTTAGCAAAGAAAAAAAGTTTTCAAAACATGTTTTTTTAAAGTAATAATAATCTATACTTATAATAAAGCACCATGTGTGTGTGTGTGTGTATTGGCGCTCTACAGACCAGACCGTTTTACCTACAGGTACATGTATACCTTGGAGGTCGGGAATGTGCACCTCAGATAGATTTTTTCTTGCTTTTAATTTTAATTGGAATTAATAAAAAAATTAAGTGAAATTTTGACATTTTTCAGCTATAACTTTCGAAAATATTATCGCACAAACAAGATTTTTACATCAAGTTAAAGATACAAAAATTAGCTTTCTAATGATACCAGTATTTTAATATATAACACATAAATTTCTATTTTTTAAAGAAATATTTTAGCCATATTTTTCAGTAATATATTTCGGACAAAACAATAAAAGTTTACAACAAACGAAAAATGATAAATGAGCAATGGGAAAAATAGCTTTTATTAAAGTGTTGCCATCCTATTGACAGAAGTTCAAATTAAAAATAAATCAACTATAACTGCATATTAAAGCGAAAAAATGCAACTTTCAACACGTGATTCGATGAAATTAAATAAATATTAAATGTTGTGTTTTCTAAAAATAAATGCAAAGCGAAGGTTTCTATGATTTTTTGCAATATCTCTTTCATTGATTCAATAAATCAGCTTTTAATTTACGGTAAATATGATTGAATTTACACAGGATACGCATTCAAATTCGGACCAAATGGCTAATTTGCAAATCATTAATAATAGGCATACATATTGTTTAGTACTGTTAACTTGGACTAAATGAAATAAATAATTACATTTAACGCAGTTTGAGTCGAACAATGTATTGATGTTTAGCGAATTTTAGATCTTTTCCTACTTTACTCTGTGAGTCATATTTAACAAAATATTTTTACTTATATTTTAAGCAAAAGTTGTGTCAATCAGTTTTCTAAATTAATCATTAAAACTGATTGATTTATAAAAAGACTAATATTATTATTAAAACGTGCTCTTTTAGATATTTCCGTCCACTTTCTGTTAAAGAAAATATCAATTTCAGGCCATTCAATGCTTGGAATTACTCCAAGGCAGATAATCAAATGGATATTTGTTTTTATGATCTAGAGCTACCGCACTTAGTGGAGGATGAAAAAGTACACCTAGACGGTGTTTTTTTGAAAATTTAATTAATTAAAAACAACATTTGGAATTTTTTTGTGATAATTTCCGAAGATATTACTGCACAAAACTGTTTTTAAATTCCTTTAAAAATCTTTTTTTTTGCTTTCATCATAATGTTTTAACCTATAAATTAAGTTTCTAATTTTAATGAATTAAAAAAATACTGTAACCATATATTCCAATAATTAATTTCTCACCAAATGAAAGTAGAATTTAACCTGCAAAAGCACTTTAAGAGTGCACCAGTGCTTTGCTGTCCCTTTGGAAAAAACTGGAAAGGAATAATTAAATTAACTCATATTACATATTAAAGTGAGGAAATTGTGATGCTCAGCACATGTTGAAACGGTAGTGTAATTTTATGGAATAAATATAAGATGTGATATTTTCAACATAATTCCGCAGCAGCTGATGGCAAATCAGAGACATATATAGTACAATGAAAAAATAATCGTAAAACATCTATAATAATACGAGTTGCATAACTATCGAAGTCTGAAGTTTAAGTATATTTGGCCAATAAGTTATAAAGAGAGCAAGGCCCCCAAATATTTAATTGGAAATTTTACAAAGCAGTACTCAACATTTACAACGTATTTTAGAACACATTACTTAAGGCGAATCAGCTGGTAGCCAAAGGTGGTTAAAAATGATAATAAATGCTTTTAAAGTTCCTTTAAAAATGGCTTCTGTTAAAAATTTGAAACTTACGACAAATATTATAATGAGTCAATATCTAATATATAAGTTTAACAGAATTGCATGTATATAAAGTAAAATATAATGTTTTCTTAAAAAGTTTTTGCATTTTATATTTTAAGATATAAGTAAAATGTCTTAATTTATAAATAATTATTTAAAATGTTCTGAAAAATTTCTGTGTAGAAATCCTTCTTGTAGTTGCTCGGGTCTACAAACATTTGAAAAAGTTTTCTGCTAATAGAAATGCTATTAGAGTTTAAAAATTAAAAATTAAATTTATTATTTGCAATTGAATTTTTAATTAGCTTACTGTTTTGACTTCTAAGGAAAGTGCGTATCTAAATTATAATAAACACATGCATATTATATAAATATAATAAATAATTAAATATAATTAAAATAATTACACATTTAATATACAGTTATAATAATCTTCATTGAATAAACTTTTCACAGATGCAGAATGGTATCCTTTTTTCATTGACTAGTATACTCGTCAAAAACATTTAACTGGTTAAAATAACAGAAAAAGTTTTATTTAACTTTCTTCAGAAGTTTCAGCTACTTTCATGAGTATTTCTAATTTCACGTGTTTAACGATATTTAAATCTTATACTTGCTTTTTCTATGAAATACAATATCAATAAAAAAAAACTTCATAAATTTTTGAAAGACTTTGAAGATAGGATTCATGCATAAGTGGAATTAAAATTGTCTGCATAAATTATTTAAAACACTCATGTCATAAAATTCAACCTCAATGACGAAATCACAGCAAAAAAAAATTATTATTATTTTTAACCTAAAATCAAATCGCAATACATTTAAAAACACCACAAAAATATCATCAAATCTTTATTGCTAAAAACAATTTCATCTGATTATTTTTCTATTATCATCTGCCTAATAATGGGAACCATGCACTTTTCCACAAAATATTGAGGTTCATAATATACGTGCACACACATATGAGTACTTAGTCGACTGAAACAACCCAGCCAGCATCATCAATATCAATTGCATTTATCCATATTCAGTTCCATTCGAATGCTGTATTTATTCGCATGGAAGAAAATACTCATATATTTTACTTAAATTTTTCCCTTTTAAATAAATTTTCGGATGCATTTATCATTGTTGACAAGCTCTTTCCCGTCAGGCTTGCATTTATTATGCATGAACTGTAGTCATTCTGGTACGAAAGAAGAAAAAAAAAAAAAAGCAACTCTATCAATGAAAGAGAGGGGAAAAAAAGAGGAAAAAGTAAAAAGTAGGATTTTTTTTCCCTGCGAAAGAATTCAAATTACGCATGTGGTTTTTCTCTTTCGTCGCTTTATTTATTACTGAGAGCGGAAATTGTAGTTTTTGGTTTGGGAGCGTTAATCTGATTCTAATGATGAAGAAATGCTTTTATATTTATAAAGAAGGACTTGCTTCTAAGTGATTGCTGTTCTTTACGAATTAAAAGGGCATTCCGTCAAGATCACAAATGAAACCCATTGCTGAAATGGCCACTTTTGAATGGTGAAGTTTTATTTCGGGAAATATTTACGCTCCTGGATGCAGATTCATTGATGATTGTTTTATTTCCTCCAAAAATAACTGGAAAATCACGTGGTGAACATGCATTTGCTTTAAAGAGATTTTTTTCCAACGTAATTGACTAATGGACAAATTTTGTTGCATAATAAAGTAAAATTAGAGCTAAGTATATTACCTTATTGTGTATAAAATATTCATTTTTCTAACTATTATTTGTTTGAAGTAGGAAAAAAAAATCTATTACGAGTCCTAGTGTTTAAGTTTATGAAGGAATTTATTCAAGCAAATGAAGGAATTTTTCAATTAAGTTTGCTGTTGAGAAAATAGGCTAAAAATAGTATAAATGATTAAAATTGTTAGAGATTGCACAAAACTAGTTTGGGAAGTAAACAAAATATTATTATGCATTTTAGAATATTATCTACAGATGAATTATTATATAATTAGAAAATTTCTTTTTCTTCTTCATGAGCACAACAGTCCTTTGCAGAACTTAGCTGCTTCAACCATGCGCACTTTCTAGCGCTTTCTATCTCCCGCAACTCCCATCCAGTTCTTTATCTTCAGAAGGGTAGACATAAGAGTTTTATACAGTCATCTACTTGAACATCTTTCACTGACCGAGACCTCACGGGATTTTTAAAAGTGGATATTTTGAGGGAATTGATATCAACAATTCGCCAGATATGACCGAGCTATCTGAACCTAACGTTCTGGATATACAGAGTTATCTGTGGTTACCTATATAATTTGTATGATTCAAAATTGAATCTAGTTGGCCAACATCTTCTCTTTCTTGCACTGGGCCAAAGATAGTTCTAAGTATCTTTCTCTCGAGCATGTTCTGAGACCCTTTCCCCATCTCTCAAAACATGCATAATAAGAGTCTTATACATTCTCAGTTTAATTTTTCGACTAATTAAGTTGGATCTTAGCTTTTTTTTCAGTTCAAAGGAACATTTATTAGCCTTTTTTATTCTGTTTTCAGTATCTGCTCTGTGTTTATGTCAAGATATGTGAAACGATTGACTTTTTTGATGATATGATCGTTAAGAGACAGAGGAACATTGTGTTTTATAGTTGAGGATGGGAGTTCCATAGATTTGTTTTTTCGTTTATGATAAGGTCCATTTGTTGCAGAAGTTCCAAAGTTTGAAAGGCAATTAAAATATTTATAGCCTGATATTTAAAAGAGGCTCAAGAATGCGAAGAAGGTACTTTTGATAATTTTCAATATTTTCGAAAGAATTCGATATAGATTAAGATAAATATGTCCATTAGTTAATTTTCTGGCATAAAATCACGTTGAAAAAAATACTCCCAATTTGAGAATCGCAGACTAAATTTTGTTTGCTCATTCTTTTTAAAAAAGATCATTAAAATTATTTAAAATAGTGAACATATTTTTCATAAATCTATAGAAAATATCAAATCAGACATTAAAAACATGTAATTACAATTTCTGACCCAGTTGGTATTGTTGCTGTAAAATATAGAAAATTGACTCTTTTTGGAATCGAGATAGCTTTTTAAAAAATTTGTTTATTTAATATTTTGTTTCCTGTTTTACATCTACTTTTGATATTTTGTTCTATTCTTTATAGGAAATAATTGAAAATGAATTACATTTTATGTAATGAATAAACACAAGATATGGATAAAATGTATAAATTTTACTCAAATATTATTAAAAAGAATTTTAGGTGAAATTATTGGTTTCTATATTTTGTTTATAAATTTCAAAATTAAAAATATTTTAAACTGTTAATTTAAAGAAAATTGCAAAAAATGCATTTAAATGCTATTTTTATAATGTTCAGTTTGGAGGATTTAAATTACCTACAAGTTATACGATTATTAAAAGGTGAAAAATCTGAAAACTTGTACACTTGTTATTGTGTATGTTCACAGCTTAATTAAAGTGATTTTAAATGTAAAAAAGTGATTATTGTAACTTTTAAAGAGTTAGAGTCCCAATGAATTTTTGGACCAGATGTTATCTACCAAATTCATTCGCATAGTCAATTCATCAATCAACCTGGAGAATGTTGGCGGAATAGAACCCACTCTCAAGACCTAAGACCAGAAAAATTAAACAAATTTTCTCTGAAAATGAAGACACTTTCTTTTCTCCAAATTAACATCAATGTTTCAATGGACTCAAGATATATATTCCCCCCCCCCTCTGATTATAAATTGATCCCATTACTTATCCTTATATTTTGTTTTCCATTTTTTTTGCATTTTGAGTTACATTATGTTTTTTCTTTATAAAATTTCCATATTATGTCAAAGAATGTTTTGTCATATTCTCAATGAGTAATAATCTGTTTTCTTCTTTCATTTCTAGTTATATCTTTTTAATATATAGTATTTATGCTTTGGCTAGTCTATGGCCTAACTATACTATAACACTAATAAGGTTATTAGACCCTGTAAACCCAAAAAGTTTTGCATATATATTCATCTAAAAGATAACTCGATATCAGTAAGGGTTTATAATGGGCCCTGCACGCCGTGTACATATGCTCAACACTGTGATACCAAATTTGGACGGGTGATGTAAAATGATATTGTATATATAAAAAAAAGAAAAGTTTAATGACTAACAGAAACTTCTAGGAGTAGCGTGTTACTAAGTTTCACATAAAATAAAAAAATGGGGAAATTAGTTTAGTAGTTGCAGGATTTTGTTAATTTCTTTTAACATTCAGGTATGTATTATGAAATAGATTTTGTATAATTTCTGGCAGAATTTTGCGTCGGGTGATGATGACAACTGATAGCCTATTTAAGTGTGACTAGATAAAATTGGTGAAATAGACTCACTTGTTAGGGAAATAGACTAACTTGTTGTTCTTCACTAATTATTTTGAATACATAAATTAAATTTCATTCAAAATTTTTTTAAAAACATCTTTTGAAAATCTATGTAGGAAATGGTATAATTTGTAAAAAAAATTTTTTTTTCTCGATTAGGTCGTTGTTGTTATTTACGACAATTCACAAGCTCACTGACGAACTGTATACGATTTTAGCCGTGTGAGCAATAACTTCTGTAGACCAAGATACCTGATCACCCAAGGAGCAAAAGTCTGACTTCTAGCTTATGTAAAGATGACACTCAAATTCGCTTGCACAACCTCTTTTTACAAGGGGGTCTTTCACACACCTCACTGATAGAATATAGAGTAGAGAACAACCATGCTCGAACCAAGAATCGAACCTGGGATGCCTAAATCATTGGAAGAGGCGCTCCCTCTAGGTCAATTCGCTGGCGCTTCACTTAGGTCCTCACTTGTTAGGGGAATAGACTCACTAGTTGTTCTTCATGAATTACTTTGAATACATAAAATATATTTTATTCAAAAATCGAAAAAATTCAAAATTTGTAAAATCTATGCACATAATTGTATATTTTGTAAAAAAAAAAATGCTATGTGAATTCTTGAAGTGAAAAGAGAATATATAAAATTTGTTAGAAACAATTACTATCGATGGAAAGTGAATAAAATCAAATATAAAGTTCCATTATAATCAGGGGAATTACGACATTTAGTATCTAACGTTTCTCATTTTATTTTATCTCCTGACAACAAGAGATGCCAAGTAATTAAGTTCAAATGAGATAAGATAACTAAGTCATTTTTCAAGCGAATGAAAAATGTGCAACCAGCATTGGGTAATTGCTGATATCCAAAGAATGATTAAAGCGAGGTTATATATGTCTCACATGTACATTTAAATAGAAGCAGAAGCATTTTAAATTTTCACTTCATCGCCTTTTCGATTAAGAAGTAATTTAAAAATAATTCTATCACATATTCCAAAAAAGAAAAGAAAAAAATAAAAACCGAAAAAGAAACCATCTTAGTTTCAAGCGTTAATACAGAATTTTTTCAGCAAATGATTACTTAAATTACTTTTATAAAGTTTCCATCAGTGAAAAAAATATCATCTTCACTGTAAAGAAGAAAGAATTTTCGATGGGTTTTTTTACTTTGAATATTGTCTGTAATTAAAATATATTTATCACAGTACGACTTAATAAAAGAAACTTATCAGAATTGACGCTTTGAAGAATGATGGAATGTTGGGAATTTTATTTATTCTTTACATTGCTTCAAAAATAAGTGTCTTTCTTTTAATTTTTGCTTAAATGAGTGGAAATTTGCGCTGAGGAAAAAAATATGTATTGCTGCTTTGCAGTCTAATAAAGAAATTAATAGTCTGGCACAAGAAAAAAAATCTAAAAGCCAAAAGAAAAGATTCCATTAAGCTAAGTTTAAAAAAAAACGTTTCTTGAAAAATGTAGATAAAAAATGACTTTAAAAGAGCACTAGCGAGCTTTTTTTGTTCCTTCATTAATCTGCCACATTTTCGAGTCTATTAAATTCATGATCCTAAAGTATTCTGTATTACTTGCAAATTAAAATTCAATTGAAAGTCATAATGGGATACCCAAAAAAGCACACAAAAAAATAATTGTTTTTGCATGGATGATAGCAAAGGAAATCTTTGTTTTTACTTCTTAACACATTTTTTTTTCTTTCAAAAGATATCAGGAGCATCGAAGCATGGATGTCATGATTTTCGAAATCTCAGAATAAGAAAATCAATGTTTTTAAATTCTTTTATTGAAAAGTACTAGGTTTTATGAATTAATGTGTATGTCGATATTTATTTGGTAGATACTAAGCAAAATGTATTTTTTTTTCAAACTATGTGTTAATGAAGGGGAAGAAACACACAATTGTTTTCAAAATAAAGGTGAAGAATTGAAACGAGTGACAATAATTAGTTTACTTATTTCAAGAAAACCTTATCAATGAATACAAAAAAAAAATGAAGATAAGGGCATAAGTAAAAAAAAAAATTTCTCCAAAAAGATTATGTACTAAATCATAAAGAGGAAACGTTGTAAGAATTATACATACATTTGTAATAATTAATTATAAGATTCAAATAAGAAAACACGAAAAATTATAAAGAAAATTAACTAGCACTTTATAAATATTTTTTTGACATGAACACAAACAATAATTATTTAAAGAAATTTCGACAAACAATTTTCTGTCAGTGCTAAATGAATTTAAAAAATTTAGGTTCCTAAAAGATTGATATCTTTCCCAAATTAATAATTACAAAAGTAAAATACTTACTCATATCGTTTTTTTTTTTTTTTTTTTGCTTACATAATTCTGTTGATAAAATCTAATTTGTTGGAATTATCCAATAAATAATCAGCATTAGTGTGTACATTTTTTCACTATATGGGGTTAAATTATAATCCTTTCTATAGACAATGAAGATTAAAAGAATATTAATTAAAAATATTCTTCAAGAGATTATTTTCAAAAGCTTTCAAAACCATTCCAGCATATTTACATAATTTTTAGTTATGATTTCAACTTACTAGATAACACCAAAATATAAAAGATATCATCATCTAGCGGAGCTAAGAAATAAAATCAATCTCCTCATTAATTACTCATTTCCTGATGGAATCATCTGTAAAAGTTGCTTTGCAGTGCATACACTACCATTAAGGCGAAAGCAAGCTTCAATATTAGCACCAAATGCCCACCAATGTTAAGGTGGGTACACACGAGGCTTATTATTGCCCTCGATGGAAGATCACGCCTACTTCCGGAAAATCATGTGACCACAATGGGACAATGGCAAGTAATTGTACCGTCGGGACAAACGCAGTCGTTATCTCAACTGTTCACATGAGGACGATGCCGGGACAACAGCAGAGAGGCGACGATTGAGGGCAATAAAAAGCCTCGTGTGAACCTACCTTTACAATATGTTCACGATACTGATCGGTATTTAGAATATCGAACATCATGCATATATCGTACAATATCTTGAGCTAATAGGGTTTTAATGATGAATAATAGTATGAAAAAAATTTAAGTGAAGAAATCAAATACAAATAACTTCTAATAAAAAATTTAAAATATGATGAAAAAAGTTATTTTTTTTTGTTATTTCAATAAAATAAAGGAAAAAATTTTGCATTCATTTCATTCTAGTTAAAAGAAATTTAATTCGATTTTGAATTATTCAATTGATAATTCAATGAATCACTCATGTATTTTCAAAGAACATTTCAAAAGCCCAATTTCTTCGAGTTTTATCCCCAATTGCTTAAAATCCTTTAAATTAAAAAGAAAAACGCTATAAAATATTTCACCAAGTAAGGAATATCGATTTCCGGTAAATTGTCTTTTATTTAGATAATATAAAATCATATTCTAAAAATATTTCTTGTATTAGTACAGCAAAAATAAAAATTGTTTGCATTCCTGGAAATTTTATCTGGACAAATCTATTTCTAAGCTATAGAGAATCTTTTTCTGTTCACAAAAAGATAAAAATTTCTTTTTGTAAAAAGCTGAAAAGTGCCATTGGAGATATTAAAAAGAAAATTAATTGATTTGGAGCATACCAAAGATACACATCGCAAAATATGTACATTTAAATTATATTCTTCCATTAAAATTGGAAAAAAACATTCCTTCTTTCATTTTAAATTTGAACCTTTAAGTTCTTATTATTTCCGTTTTATAGAAATAGATTTAATAACACAATTTTTTTCAATATTATTTTTTATCACAAAAAGAACAGTTAATTTTCTTACAAAAGAAGCATAAATTATTTTTATAAGAAGTTTGATAAAAACTTTGATGTTTGCTTGGAATAACATTTGATAAAGTCATTTTTTTTCACAAAAAAGCTGATGAGAATTCATGCAAACTAATTCAAATTAAAGTTGGTATAATGTTTTAAAATAGACGCTTTATATAAAGGCATTGAGACTCGATAATCATCTTATAAAATTAAATATTTTACTTTCTAAATTTCATTATTTTCATCCATCATTTATTTATAATCATAAATTTGATTTTTGATGTCGTAATTTCTTTGACTTCATTTTTTAAAATTGTCTTAATAAAAAGTTTTTATAGAAAATAATTAATTGACAAAGCATTTAGAGTTAAATTTTTATTTTAATGTCAATATTTAACTTTTATAAAAATTCTTTATGAATTCTTTTGGTTTTTCAATGGTATGAATTTTTAAGAGCTTTGATGAAATATTCGAGGAAAGATGATTAGTGAGCATTAATGCTTGTATGTATTGAAAGAAAAAGTATTAAAGAAAAATTTTAGGATTTTTGATTTATTTGTATTTAAAACATTTGCTTAATCTTAAAGTTATCTATTGTAATATTTAAAAAATAGACATTTTTTTTCTGAATATTAATAATTATTCTAAAAAATTACATTTTTCAAATGCTTGAGAAACAAATTTATTATTCGATGACAGAATTATTAGTTAAATTAGTTTTTTTCTCACGTTTTTCAAAGGATTTTATGAAAGTGAGAATTCTTTCTAGGATCTACGTTTCATAAACAAAGCAGGATTTTATAGATAAATTAATTAAATCATTTGAAACTAAAGAGGGTTTTATAAATTTAAATCAAAACAATGAAATATAAAAGGCATTTCTGTTTGCAACTGCCATCTGTGTATCACTTTGAGTCAGACGTATTAAATACAGTGGCTAAAAAAATTGAGGGTACACTTTATTTTTTCTTGATAAATCTGACTTTCAATATAAATAATACATTACCAAGAAGTGCAAACATGTTATTATTATAACGCATAATGAATGGCTTAATTTAAAGTAAGAATAAAGAAAAATCATCGAAAAACTTCGAAACTGAAAATTTTCAGAGACATTTTAAATAAACATACGCAGAATTTTGCCTCAAAAATTGAGGGTACACCAATGAAAATTTTGAAAAATCTCTAGTAAAAGCAAAGTGTCACTGTTAATTGGCATGTCTTTTGGCTCTTTTAATGGTCTCTAACTGTCATAGCACCAATTCGACCGATTTTTGGTGGTTATGAAGATATTTTACCCCCATCTTGAATACTTGCTTTAGATGTTTTTTTTTTTAAATTTTATGTTTTTGGACCACTTTTTCAAGTATGGTACACGAATATTTAATGCTATTGATGCAAAGATACTGTGGTAGTGTGAGTAATTGCTTTTACAATCTAAAAGACACCACATTTCGACTTTACGAGCATTCTATTTGGAGGCGTTGTCCTATTGGAAAAGGAAATTTCCTTCTAAATTTCGTTGATTTTCTTTATTCTTACTTTAAATTAAGACATTCGTTATGTGTATAGATGAAAACATGTTTGCACTTCCTGGTAATGTGTTATTTATATTGAAAGTCAGATTTATCAAGAAAAAATAAGGTTAAATTCTCAATTTTTTAAGCCACAGTGTATGTGTGCATGTGTGTGAATGTGTGTAGCGATTTAATTGGGTACCATTACCATTCCACTGTTATATTTAACGCACCCAGATTTTCAATTTAGTTGTATTGTATTGTATTAGGCGGTATAATGGGTTCTTCTAATCCAAAGTGCTCAGTCATATGACCATAAGTTTTTGTTAAAAGATAATTGGCATTCGCTTCAAATGAAAGAAGAGAGATGCTTCTTCATCTGTGGTAACGATGAGTGTTTAATAATCTTATGTTACGGCGGCACATAGTTTTGCTATGGGCAGACATCATGTTAGGCTTCATCCTTTAGTGCCATCTAAGTATTTTAACTTCTAACTTTAATGTAATTAATCTTTCTTGTTTCAATTGTTAATGTCCTGTTAATTCTGTTTACTCTAAATAAATTAACTGTTTTTCTTTAAACTTTACTTATTTTCGTAACCAGTACCTGAGACACTGTTCCAAATGGGATTGAATGGTCTACCCAGTCATATATATATATATATATATACAACGATACCTCTTAATCGATTTAAATTCTAAATAATTTTTTAATTATTCTAAAATGTTTCCTTGTTTCCTGATGCAAATCCTTTTCTTTTTTAATTAATTCTATTCATGTTCTTTAAAATGCTGGTTTCAGTCTTTTCTCATGCTCCGAGAAAACGGATAAAAATCCTTAACGCGTACAATACTCTTTTAAAGGTATTTAAAAGAACATCCCACTTAATGTAAATATTAAAAAGGGATTTTCTTTCTTAAATTGACAAGTGTTAAAAAATTCTCCATCAAAATCTCTTAGTAAAATCACTGAAGAGAAAAATTCCGACCTCTTCTGCTCTTATGTCGCAAAGTAGACTGAGGCATTTCTTTAGACTTATTATTTGTATGTAAATTATTAGGTTTCTTGTGGTGAAATAAATTAAAGTGTTATTATGTCTTCTATTCGGCCATGTCATTGTTAAAATATGCTTACCCACATACACAAACTCGCGCGCGCACACACGCACACATATTTCGTCTTCATCTTTCATGAAAGTGCTATATTTCATGAAAGACATTTCTGTTAAATACGCATCCACTAAAATAGCTCCTTTAATAAGATGCTAGTCAGCAGCCATTTATTATCCTCGCAAAATATGCCAAAATCATTTGCAGAAACGGTTGTAAAAACTGAAATATTAACTCTCTAGCATATATTATGGATACTTTCAGTTATAAATATCACACACCATGACAAAACGCTGCAATCTATATCTTAAAATTACCCCTTTCAAATACTCACAATTCGACGATGTTGCTGTGGTTCAATAACTTAGGAGCCATTGCTTGACGTATGTAACGCATTACGAAACCTTAATTAAACCCATAAAAAACTAACGGGTGGTCTGGCTCGACTCATAACATTCATAAGACACCTAATCCTATCTTTATTAAATAAAGAAAGTGTGGTATTAAAAACAAACCCCCTAGAAAAGGGACATGGTTGCCATCTTTTGCCGGATCTCTAACTCTCTTTCCGGATTTCTTGACCGGATATTAAGAGTTGTGGATATAGAAGAAAGAAGGGATACCCGGAAAAATGGATAGGAACGTTGATATATCTTATCATCGGAATGGATGGGGGCGAAGGGGAGTCGTATCTTGGAGAAGGAGGGTCTCTGCTGATGAAATGAAAGTGTTCCGTAAGGAAGGGTGACGCTCCCACCTCCCCCTAGAGTTTTTTTTTATGTTTTGAAAGAAGAAACGCAGACTTGATTTAGGAAGGTATGGCAGAAGAAATAAAATTCATGTTCCTGTTAGGGCAATAGTTTTTTTTCGTATTTGAAAATGTACGAAAGGTGTGTGATCTTGTGTGCAGGTGGCGCTTTATTTACTTTACGCCGACAAAGAAGCTTTGATTTAATCCAGTGAGAACTTGTTTTTCTGGAATAAAAGTTGATCTAGTTTTGGAGGACAAAAAAGAGGAATGAATTGATCTATGAAAAAAAAAGAAAAAGGATTTTTTAAGTGAATGATTTTGAAGATCTTTATATCAGTATCTATATTCTTTTATTTTTTATTTTTGGCGAAGTTGCAAAAAAGAGGATTTTTTTTGATTAAAATATAAAATTTATGCATTAACATGAATTTTATTATCAATTGATAAATTTTTGTGCTAAAGTATATGGTTTTTATGATTTTAAGTTTAAAATTAAGATAATTAAAAATAATATAGGGGAAACTGGGATTAAATGCAATTAAAAAATTTAATGTTATTTATAAAAGATTCTGAAAAAGTGTAAGTTAATTATAAAATAAAGAGTTATAAAAGATTCGGAAAAAATGTAAATTAGCTATAAAAGATTCCAAAATTTTAAAATTTTTTATAGAAAAATTATTTTGTTAGTATAAATAAAGGTATATTTTACTAATAAAAATGCTTAAATAAAATTCCTTGACTAATAAAAACTGAAAATATTATAAAAAATCCCCCAATTATTAAGTAACATCTTAAAATGGTTATTAATATGATCAAACATTCTCATTTTTCAAATCAAACCAAAATCTGTGAATCCTTTTCGAATCAAATTGAAATTTGTTTGATTTATTTTTATCTTTTGAAAAATGAAACTACAGATAAAAATCTGGAGGAGACAATTTGGAGGAATACATCTCTTCTCCATTAGGATCTGTCATTGGCGTAGAAAAAATAAGTGGCACCCAAGGATTCATATATTTTTTGATTCTCCTGCCATCATGAGGGGTTTCGAAAATATAAAGGATCCAAAAGCAGGATAATACTCCACTCCTTTTCACTAGATTTTACTTTAAAAGTGTGGGTAAACACATTAATATCGTATCTCTATTGCACTCTTAAGAATGGCACCGGGCTATCTATAACCTCAACTTGTCTCCAAGAAGGTGTTTATTGAGACCTACTTGTTTTTAAAAAAGTTAACAAAGGGAAAGATATAGATTTGAGGTAGTATTTGAACCAAATATTGGAAGATAAGTATTTGGATCAATAAAGTTATATAATACAATTCAATCTTCTGTTTTTTTCTGGATGTATGTGTTTGTGCTGCAGACTTCGGTAAATGCTATCTTTATTTACGTTTCGGTAGCTATTTAAGTGTCGCGTGAAATGAAACATCGTTATCCATTACAGAGATTCTTGTATCTCTCTCTGTACATCCATTAGATGAATTTTCCTTAATAATATGTACAGAAATAGCAAGATAATCAAATGCATCGAAGTATCATTTCTAGTCAAACATTAGGAGAAAGCAATTCTTTCTATTTATAGTTTAAAGCAATGTGTGAGTGTGTGTAAAAACTGGATCATTTGGACGCAGAGTTGTTGAATTTGGCACAAATGCATCTTAAATATTTTTTGCAAATTTAATCATTTAAAAGTTATGATAGAAGTTGGAATTGCCTCAAGACAAGTCACAAGGTTATGATTACATAAATAAGAATTCTATATAATCTTAAAATTAAAAAAAAATGTATTTTTAATGATGCCAAGTTTGTTAATTCGTTACTTTTTTCTATCGTGTGGAATGTTTTTGTATAGGGTTTTTACATAATTTTCAACAATTTTTTTTTTGTAGTGAAATTCATACCACTTTTACTGTTTCCAATAGTTTTAATGAATTTTTCTTCCCTTTTTAAAAATTAAAGGAGAATTTTTTTTATTAATCCCACAGTCTACTTGAGAAATAAGAAAATGAAGTTACAGTACCACAAAAAGTAATACATGTAATTAGGAAAATGTTCATACGCATATCTGGGCTTTTAATAACACTATGATGTCTTAGATCTTGACTCTTTTTCCAAATTTCTTTTACACATTACACAGAACAGACCTAAGGCATGGATAAAGTCAAAATGACATGTATTTAATATCTGTAATAATTTTATGCTTAAGAATACCTTATTGTAGTAATCATGTTAATTGAGTTAAACATAAGAAATTTTAATTGAAATGAAATATAAACAATATTTTCTGTGGCCAACCAAGTAGGCTCCATAGCTATTAAAAATAATTAAAGATTTTGTGATATCTCTTCTTTACCGAAATTGATAATTTCTTTCGGCATTTTCTTCCTAACGTAGTTATAATTATTTTAAAAGAGACAGGAAAGGATTTAATTTTTTTACAATAATAAAAAAATGAATTTTATAGTTTCGAATTCAGCAAGTATGAAAGAAATAAGAATATATCTACTTTCCCTTAAATTATTAGTGAAACTAGGGAGATTGACTATCATGAAACTTTTCTACATACGCTCTAAAAATGTAATTATGTATCATTAACCATATGCTTCTTGAGAAGAATATTGAAGTACCCTATTAGCATTCTAGGATATGTAATCGCTTAGATGTGTTTACAAGCAGACTGATTACGAAATCACCGAATATATGTTTGGGAGATGTTTTTATTCACCGACATTCGACACAGAATTGGAATTGTAGCCTCAAGATACCTACCACATATTCCGCTTCTCAGACATCGCATTTACAAATTTCTGAAAGTACAGATTGATAGATAGTCAACTTCTACTACAAATGAGATATGTATCGATATTTTAGATTTTAAATTTATGTACCAAATTTCGTCAAAATTTCTTCGTATTACAGTTATAGAGTTAACTTATATTTGGACAGCTGGAGAGAGAGATTTTTTGATGGAATTTGTTCAAAATGTAATGGAAATCTACAAAGTTGTTATAAAGTTCCACTATACAAAAATGGCCACCAATGTTTAGTAGTTGTCAAATGTTATATTATCATGCGAGAATATAATGTTGCTATGGTTTGTGATTTTATAAGCCACAAAATGTTTAGGCAACAAATCGGCGACTTATCATTTTTGAGGCATCCATTTTTCGCTTTTTGTGTTATTAGAAAATAATGTAGGAAGTTGCCCTATCTGGCGATTTATCGCCAACTAAACTTACAACTTGATTTCCAATTTATTCATTCTCTGAATTCTTACGAATTGTCTTAATTAATTTAAATCCTCAAAAAGTTTAAACCAATTTGAAAAATCCCCAGACTATCAATATTACGCGTGCATCGATATTTAGAAAAACGATAAGTTCTTTTTTTCTTCTCAACATTGGAATTTTTTGAAGATTATAATACTTTCTATTGATATTTTGTTAACAAGAAAGTAAAAAAAAATATTATTGCGAAAACATAAGTTTAGATAAGTATTTTAAGTAGTAGGAAATTGCCCTAGAAAAATAAGTTGTTGAAAACTAGCAGTAGTTTAAAAACCAAACAAATAAATAAAGTCTGAAAAGTTTGAATAAACACAAAACATTGGAAATTAAAAATATCAATGAAAATAGGAAATTAAAAACATCGATAGAGTGTAGAATTCAAAATTAATCAATGTATAAAGAATCAATCAATTAATTAATTAATTGCTTAGTTAATAAATGAAAGCAGAATTTAAATTTTATATAATTAAAAATGGAAGTATTTTATACCGTAAAATTGATCAGATGGAAAAAAAAAAACTCTTCGACCAAACGATTTTTCGAAGTCCATTTTATACTTCAATGACGCTTATAGCGACATTAAGTTCCTGATAAGAAAATAAAGTTTTATTACTTGCTTAATGATTTTAATTTATAGAGGGAAATTTATGGTGCAGAAATTAGTGTTTTGTCATTTGTAAGATCTAATCGATTTCTCAGAACGAGAACAAAATGGGATATTTTTGAATCTATGTTATAGAAGATTTAGGCGCTTAAACATAGAATAGCACAGTCAGAAAAATTAAAAACAGGTTTGAATTTCTAACCAGAACATGTCCAAAATACAAAACCATGATAATATTTTAGTACTGTTAACTCAAACTTTATTTCATCTTCAAAAAAAAAAAAAAAAACCCTGATTGGTTTAAAGATTTGTCTTATGGATCGTATTCTATGCCGTAGGTGTAGACTCCTTGTGTGCCAAGAAGTACAACACAATCTTTAAAAACATAAATAAAAACTATTTGGATATGAAAGAGTGTTTTAAATGGAAAGATACAGGTACAAATGCAAATCAAAAAGAAAAAAATAAGAATTTACACAAATATGAACAGAAAAAAGCAAAATAAAATTGTTCACAGGCGAAACAAAAAGATTTATTAATTGAGATTTATAGAGCAGATTGATTGATTTTTATTCTCTCCTACACATAATGAACAGAAAATATAGTAATCGTCAAAAAATAAGAACTTGAGATTTTTTATTAATCTCCACATTTTAGACATTCCTGAGTTCATAAAAGAGAATTTTGGAAAATGACTGTCTATGACAAAGAAAACTCAAAAATGATTTGAGATAGATGAATAAAATTTGCCATATACATCAAATTTGCAAATTTCCATCAAATTTTGAGCAAGATCTATCCAGAGAAAGTCCATCTATCTGACTATTCGAATAATTCGTTCTATTCTTATAATAGTTAACACAATAATTACAAGACTTGGGAAGTTCGATAGATAAAACTCGGTACATAAGTTTCGCATCCATAATGTAAATACCTGTCAAATTTGGAGTCAAATCCAAATTTGGCAGGTCTGAAACTACTTTTTTAGATCCAGAAATAAGTAACTCAAAAGCATAATATAATATATCAAAATTGATACGGGAATTCGTGACGACAAAAGCAGTTTTTTTGTTTCAAAGTTTTGTTTTAATTGGTTGGGAAAAATGAGTCTAAAATATATATTTGATTTTTTTTAATTCTATTAATCACATGCCAGAGATTAATTGCCAAATAATTCGTCAAGAATGACATGACAGATGAAGTTGAAATGCAAAATTCGGGCCAAAGATTAAAATCTCTTAACTATTGTAGGTAGTGTCCTGTAAAACTTTCTCTAATATGACAAATTTATTAAAGAGTATACGATAAAGTTTTGGGAAGAATACTTTCTCTGGTTGATGATTCAATTCATATATTATTTATATACTACAGAGAGTATCATGTTAAAAAGGTTTCGATTTTTGTTTTTACTGGTTTTGGGGTGGTTGACTTAATTTTAATGGCACAAGGGCCAAAAGTAAGCTATACTGCACCAATCCTATGGTTTTTGTTTCTGTTTCAAGTTAAAGAATTTCATTAAATTATTCGTATCTAATATATATAAATCCTGAAATGTTGGAGTCAAATTATACCTCTTTTTTTCCCTTTTGCACTGTGTATATTTCCCCTATTCTAGCGAGAGCCAGCCAGTCCAGATGCTCGATCCCTTATCGACGTTATTAAGAACAATGATTTACTATTTCCTGCTCACTCTCAGGTACTCATGGATATCTTTTAATTTTCTCGCCTCATTAGCTGCGCCGTCTATTTATTTAGACTCGATTGGCTCTGCCCCTTCATCACACCCTTAACGAGTGAAGGCTTCTTTGGGCTCATTTTTAAAGAACCGATGTAAGCTCGGTAATAGAAACGGATTGATTTCATTCCCCGTGTTGAGTAAAAATGAGTAACATTCGTTTGATAAGTGGGTGTGTCATTGGAAAGACATTCCGCACCTTCAGTGGAGTAAGACGTGCAAGGCAAAGATTCTACTTGTCAGATATTTTCTGTCTTTTAAAATTTAAAGATATTTGAATGAAATGTATGTTCTAGAAGTCTTAAAGCTTGGAAAAGTGTTATATTTTTTAAATGTTACATATTTCGCATGTATGTATAAACAAACATACTGGGTGGAAATAATTAACCTTCCTTTATAAACTGCATCTTACAAGGAAAACTGATGAACGTATTGCAACGAAATTGGGTTCATAGATTGTATAAATGCACTCATGGAATTGCGAAAAAAATCCAAAATATCTACGAGAGGGCGTCTTTTCCAGAAAAACATTAAATTTAATTCTATAATCGGCCAAAACAGAATACAGAAACAATTTAACATTTATTGATTAATTTCTGACCACTTTGTCTTCGAACCAAATTATGTAAAGGTAAGTAAAAAATAATAGTATGCTGTTTGAGGGAAAAAATTTCAGTTTCCAGATTATACGCAAGAAGAGCAGTTGTTAATCTGCCCAAGATGATGTAGGGAAAAATTCTCCATTTGCAAAGAATTCAAGTAAATGGACAATCTGTTCAACAACAAACCATAACGGATTAGTTGTGATGTTCCGCACATGAAGCGGTATGGAGTTTCCAGCGTTTCCCGGTTTTTCGTTTTATTAGTCATAATTCCTGCTCTGATTTGTTAATATTGTTTCTGTATTCCGTTTTGGTAATTTATTCTGTTAAATTTCATGTTTTTTTTTTTTTTTTTTTTTTTTGGGAAAATGTGACATTTGAAGAGCATTTTGGAACTATATATTTTTTTTCAAAATTCCATGAATGCACTCCACTATAGTGTTATATCAAATTTCGTTGCAATCCGTTCATCCATTTGCATTGTAGAATGCTTATAAAAAGATTAATGATAACGAAACTGTATTTTAGCAGATTTCAGTTGCTTGGCCGAAGAGAAGAAATTTTGGAATTTCTAACTTCGATTTGTTTTATTCGGGAGGCATATTATGTACAAGAAGCGATAATGAAACTGATGTTTGTTTACATCACGATACAAGATCAGAAGAGCAAAAGAGAGCGCAATAAAGCAAAAATTTTCCCTCAGTGGTTTTATAATAAGATTTTTGTCGGGATTTCTTTGTCATTTATAGGTTTAGAAGAGGGAAATTTAGGTATCTTTAAATGAATGGCTAAACATTAAGGATTTTGATTTTTATACCTTCACTCGGAGTGTGAGAAATTGCTGAGATAGTTGTTGTACAGAGCGAATATAGCATTAATTAAAGAAAAAAAGATAAGGAATTGGATAAGGAAATAAGGGCACATTTTAGAATGTAGTTAATATGGGATAAATAAAGTTAAAAATTTGGAAATGAATTAATATTCCATATGATTTTACTTGCAATTGCTAAACTCAACTCGAGATTTCCTTCAACCGTACATCTGTTTTTATCGAAATATATTTTACTATACTTTCCTAAATTTCAAATATAAGAACATTCTAGAGCAAATGCGAAACAATAAAAAGTAAATAAATCACAAAACTATTTTTAGGCAAGTTGACTGCGGTCAGATACGAACTGTCACATTCAGTTCATAGAATTCTACCACTGAGACATTCAGTTCGCGCTAAGTTGAACTAGTTTTGTTACAATATCTTTATATATATAGATTGTCGTTATTAGCGGATAGATTGAAATAATGAATAAAAAATTAAAAGCAATGTTAAAAGATCGTTTTATGTTTGTGATGAGACATCTTTCCTTTCCAAAAAAAATTACACAGCACAATTGTGCTCTATTTCTGGGTACTGATGCATTTAAATAATTTCTGTTACTAATTATGTAAAGCAAACGTATCCTTAAAACTATCGTCGAGTCAATACACGCAAATTTGTAACATTTCAAAACGAATAAGCAATTAAAATATTCTTAACGTTTTCAAGTATGCCATCGAAGATTTTTGAAGATTTTTTATGCTACACGATACAATCTTCTGAGCGCGTTCTCTATTGTTTTTGAATTCAAGTCATTCCTATTTACCTCATTCAAAAATATACAAAACGTAGAAAATATTGAAATTCAACGAGTAATATTTCTTGCTTTATTCACCATATTAAGATAAGTATTTATAGCCCTACCATAACTTCTGAAGTGTGAACGTATTCATCTTTTCACAGAAAAGGAATAATGAATAGATTGATTATGCGTGTTTTCGTGTCGCAGTTCTTAAAGATGTTTGGGGATTAGATCAAATTATGGGCTTATTCAAGAAAGTAAGCCACTAAAGGAAGTAAATAAATAGAATTTGAATTACCCATTAAATTACTCTTTAAATGCTCTTAATTTAGATAGATATCTGAAATAAGTTCATTTAGAGAGGTATTCCTTAAGACTTAAATAACATTTATCAAAGAGAGATTTGAGAGGAGTTTTATATGTTAGCTTTGAATG
>JAPMOQ010025968.1:1520323-1558191 GCA_026543055.1 Argiope trifasciata
ATCTAGAATTTAGAGGAAATGGATTTTTCTTGAATTCATGGATACATGCAATTATTTAAAAATAGATTTGTTGAACTAATGTAACTGAGCATCTTTAGAATTATAATAAATACAGGGGGATTCATAAATAAGTATACATTTATTGATGATGCAAAACAGTCAAAGACACGAACCATGTTAGCCAATTGTAAGATATATGTACTCTTAAAGCTTGTGTTTCTTATTTGACATAGGTAATAGTGTGTCATTTGGCTAGTCAGTGGAAATGCCGGTGTCCGCAGTTGGGAAGGATTTTTCTGCCCAATTTAGAAAAACGGAATATGCAACTGCTATGCAGTGGCATTTTTGATTGCAATTAGGAAAAGAAACTCCAATTAGAAAATCTATCTATCAATTTTAATGAAAAATTTAATATTTCGGATTGTTTGGGCAAAGTTATATCAAGTTCTTGACTACAGACTATATAGCAAGCAATCGTCACTCAACGAAGCCAGGAAAAATCAACGCAGAAGGTGAATTCTGAAGTTTCGCAGTCCATCATCTGGAAAATTTTCTGAAAGAAGCTGAAAATGATTCCTTACGAAGTGCAGGTATTGCAAAACTGGAACGACCTTGACAAACAAAAGCGATCTGAATTTAGTGCCGGTATGCTGCTTCGTTTTGAAAATAGTGTTTTTATCGGTCACTTTCACCTGCTTACATCGATGAAGCAACATTTCTTGTCAGTGGGAAGGTATACAAGTCATATTGCTGATCTACGACCCGCCAGAAGACACATGGATATACCATGTAAAACTGAATGACCGGACCCCTGCAAAAGTAACACTGGCGTGAACTGGGGCTGAGTTCTAATGGTCATCACCAGCCATGATACAACCCTCCCCTTAAGGAGTGCGTCCCGTCATTGATGGGAGGGTCAGACTCCCACTTATTATTGTTACCGGGTTGGCGAGATCCAACCCGGTGAGCATCTTATCTTCACTTACAAGGTGCCCTCTTGGGGGGATGGGAAGGTATACAAGTACAATGTTCCCTTTTAGGAACGAGAGAATCACAAATTCATAGTGAAATACAAGCGAGATTATCCACTGGTAAATTTGTTTGTGCAATGTCTAGAAAGAATATGTAAGGTGCCCTTCTAAGGGGTCACACATAGAACATTTGTAACTGTCTCTAACAATATTTAAAATAACTTAATACAATTCTGTTACAGGTGAAGTATAATATCTTGTATTGTTCTTGATTTACAGTGCATTGAATCTGTACTCTTGTTTATGAATCACTCTGTATAATAACTAATTATATATCGTCGTATAGCAAGCAACATCACCCATTCCAGTTATCTAAAATTTACAAAAGGAAGACTTTCAGACTTTACAGACTTTCTACTCAGCTAATACTAAAAAAAAAAAGATTCTGGTCTTTTTTTTCGGGATATTGGATGAAAAAAGATCAGTGCTCTTACCAGAAAAGGAAAAAAAACAAAAAAACAATAAGATTATTTATAATATGTCGAAAAAAATTCATTTTTTTTTCCTATTTAGAAAATTGGGACAAATAGAAGTTGCTTGTTATGTGATGGTATATGAAGTTGTGTTTAGAGTATCAAGCCGAAGTGAGCATATTTGTTTCTTTGAAAAACAAACTCTATTAGAAGAAAATAAATATTCAATAAAGCAGATTTGTTCCCCCTAGAGATACAAAAATCAAAGTCAGAATTAAAATATCCAGAAAGAAAGTGAGAAAAAAGAATTCAAGGAAACAAAAGCTAATTTTGGATGGCAATGAAAAAAATAATTCGTTTTATAAACAATCGGCTCTAATACAGCACCAGCGCCTCTTAATTCATAGGAAGGAATGGATTGCTTTTCTCTCTCTCTGAAATCGAGCAATATGTTGTGCGCACTGTTTACTTTGGTCGGTTGGACAACTTATCGACCCCAATCGGTGTTTATTCTGCATGTTAGTTCATTTCCTGTTTTAAATTAAATTTTATTGCTTTTCCCATTTTTGCTGATTACAGACTCTTAAATAACAAGGTGAGAAAAAGTATCAAAGTCTCAACGAAGGGAAATTAAATTTAAAAAAAATTAAATTCAGTAATAAAAATAAGTTCAAGGTGTTTTGCAGCTACGCAGACCTAATCGAAGAGCAATTGCGAACAATATTAATTTCTTACACAGTTAAATCAAGTTAACAAGAAAAAATAATTTTTCTTTTTCTTTTTGAAAAACTATTTTTAAATGGACTGTCTAAGATTATCGAAGGAGATTCATACTTTTAAAAAGGAAATAATGGAAAGCTTAATTTGTTAGTCATTTTAAAATTAGTAAGACTGATGGAAATAAAATATAGCAGGCAAATATTTTTGGCAAAATTAAATATATTTAATATTATTGTCACAGCTATCTGTTAATTAACTATTCCGTTACTGATAAAATTAAAAAAAAATAACCATTAGATATATTTGAAATTCCTTCTCTTACCATATTGTAAGAAATACTTTTTAAAATTCCCAAATCAACTTTTTGAGTAGAAAATTATGATATGCTATTTATAATAATATAATTGTAAAATTAGTACGTATAATAATTCAAAATTTCTATTCATAAGATACATTAAAATAAAAGAAAATTATTTTTCTATGAAGGAGAATAAATATTTGTTTTTAATTAAAATTCTAGGGAGTAAAAATATTTAAAGAAAGAAAAATAAGTCTTGATTAACAAAAAATTGAATTTTAAAAATGAATATTCTTATTAAACGTTTTTTAATTTTATCTATTATTATTTGTAATCTATATATATATTTATTATTATTATTACTTAAGCGAAAAACAGCAAAGAAAAATAATTTCTCCCTTTCAGCTATTCAAATGAAAAACAAAAATCTAATTAAGAAAATATCTAAATTCGTGAGACTGTTTGAGCGATCTTGCCTGCAAAAATATAATAAAGAACAAGAAAGGAAAAATTCTCAGGAAATATAGCACATTGGAATTAATTGGATCTAATTAAGAACCATTTATTCAATGAAGGACATAAATAAGGGAATTTTCAGGTAATTAAATTAGATATGGCAGATCATCAGGCATCAAAATGCACCTTTTTTCAACTGTAATTGTAAACAAGAAAAAATTTAGTAATTCTTCAGCAATTAATTCTCACATTAGTAGAAGAAGGAAAATGTGAAGTAATTTGACTTAATGCTGTATCAGGTCATAAAAGTTATTGGATATTTATATTTAGACACCTGTGAATGAGTTATTTAATTCAGTTGAAGAATAATATTTTTTATTAAGCTATTGTGTCTTTAAACTTTGCCAAATGTTAAATATGATACTTTGTTAACACATTTATTTAGGATATTATAAACTGTGTAAACTCGTTTATTTTGAAACATTGGCTATCAAAAAATAATATTATCTACAAATAATCCCTTTCTAAATAAAGAATTATTATCGTTTGACATATTACATGATATTGACGCTTTAATATGCCATTACAGGCAAATCTAAAATATAAAAATGAATTTTTGTTTGTTAAAAATTTATACATTGCCATACCTTTCATCCGAATGTTATAAAACTTTGGCAATTTATTCCTTGCAATTGTGAAAAGGTTATAGGCATAGTACAACTATTATATATAAAGTGAAAAAAAATAATAAATATTATTTATACTTCTCCTTTATATATCATCCAGTTTTAATGATTTATAAAGAAGACAAGAAAATAAATATCACTCGTTCTATCGTTCGTAATTAAACAAGACAGCTTTTTCAAATTTCAAACGATATTTTCAAGATTATTTCTTCTCCGACAGTAACGCGCTGCTACCAGATAGTAAGTAATAAAAACAATAATTATAATTTTTATTGAATTAACAAAGTTGGAACTCAAAATGGTATCAAATATATGCATATTTCATGTAAAAAAATATTCAGTTTAGATTAATTTTGAAAATGTCATCTTGAATTATTCGTACCTAACATTATCTGTTTTAAATTTATGGTGTTATCATTCACTAATTCCAAATATTCTTTATTGTATTTTGTAACGAATGTAGATGAATCTTTTTTATACATCTATGGAAATATTTTTTAACTGAAGTTTCAACTAAAAGGAAAGATTGGGATTCATTTGGTAACCAATCCTTCGGGTATTTGACAATAACAGAAATACAGACAGACAGACCAACTAACTATTGAAAACAGCAACAAAACAGGTCTCAACTTTCAGTAACTGATATTTCTGATATGAAGTTTTAATATTTTTCGAGACTACATTGTTTCGATTTTTTTAAGATTGCTCAATTTTTAGTTGAATTGAAAATTCAAATTTAAATCCCAGTAACTTATGCACATAAATAATATTATTATTCAATTAAATATTTATATTTCTTGAGTAATATGTTTATACCTTCTATCTGATTAATCTGTTCTTTATCTACGTATAGATAATTTAATGCTTCGTTTTAGAGCTAAACAAAAGTTACAATTTGGAATTTTAATTAGTCAGCAGATACTGCTCTAATTTCTATACTCATCAACGGGAGAAAATTTGATTTTCCACGGGTTGAACAAGTATCAATTTCATATACATGATAGAAATTCAATGGAATTTTGAGCTTTTGGTACCTAAATTGAAATTCTGACTACACTGCCTTTATGCAGCAATTACGGAAAAAATATTTTCTTTCAGTTGTCATCTTAATAAATCTGTATTTCTTGACATTCAACTTACAATCTGTAAGGAAAATTTTACTAAACAATTTCAGCAGTCTAGTAGATACAACAAAACGACAAAATTTTCAGTGAAGATACGATGTTGCATACTATGAAATTGGAAAAATAGGCTAATCTTAGATCTACTATTTTCAGAAATCTATTTGGTATTTCCTCAGATTACAAGTCCCTTATTCCTCTTCCTAACCTTATCTTTACTGCACTTTTTCGGAATTTGGAAATAGTTGCCTTATAATATTTTGATTTGTTAACCGTACATTCTGTTCGGTTGTCCTAAAGAAACATACTAATTTAATAATGCAATTAAAATAGTTGGAAAGTTTTGGTACTATTTGAAAGCAGCAGTATTATCGTCTACATATAGAAAATTTAATACAGCATTTATAGAATAAAAATATGAATTAAAGTCATGCATGAAAAACGCATAATAAATTATGTTTCTATGACATTTTTATTTTGTATTTCAAACAGCAGGTTAACATTTATTGCAATTTATAAGCAACCCAAGTATAGTTGCTATCAACAAACTGAGTTTTAGTAAAGACCATAAGCCTAAAATGCATTCAAAATTGAATATGCATGCGCCCATTTGATTGAGCAATTCATCTGGTAAATACAGAAACACCGCCCATGTATTGAACTTAATAGATAATTGATGCAAAAATTCATCTTAAAAGCGATTAATCGAAGTAATGTAAACAGTATATTTAGATAAACCTTATTAAATCATCTGTGAAAGTATCCGGCGAAATTGAATTCCATTGATTTCAAAAGTTCTGTGTTTGATTTATTTGCAGACTGCGAGAATAAGTTAGTGGATATGAAATTGTTTACTTAAGTAAGTGGAAAGTTATATGAATTGGAGTGCCACCATGGTACAATAAGAACTAACAATGTGTTTTTCAGTTTTTAATATACAATGACATTTTGTTATTGAATTTTCGATTTGGTATAAAGTTTTTTTGAGTTTGCGTTTCTGAAAAAAGTGAGACAAATATTTATTTAAATTGATTTTCGTTAATTGAGTTTGGTATTCGAGTCTATAATTTAAACTTTCCATTAAAGCCGGTGTCCTGGCATAGGTGTACTGTATTTTCTCCGTGATCTGGGCATTCTGGGTTCGGGCATGGTTCTTCTTTTTCTGTACTATCTGTGAGATGCGCTCTCTTGTAAAAAGGAGTTGTACAAGCGAAAGAGAGGCATGAGTCGCAAATTCGTACTCTTGACCCTAGTTGGGGCTTTTAAAATAAGTGATGCACCCTATCGGCTTAAATCACTGTTTTCATAACAGCGGACTTATCCCTGGCAAATGCAATAAGAAACAGCAAAATGAAACACTTTCAAATTTATCAACACTTTCGAATTTTCTAAAAACAAATTTATCAATATTATTGAAAGCTTTCTGGTTTTCGTTATAATATAATCAAAAGCGTGGCGATCCCTTATAAACAATTTCCTTTTGATTATTTTAAAATAATCGATAAATCAAAGCAACCAACAACTCTAAACACCGATTGAGTTGACTAATTTTTATTTTATATGAAAACTCATGATACTAAATATATGTTACCAACAGTTTCTTATTTACACTACCCTCTAATTTTGAGATAAATATTTTCGAGACGTTTTTTTAAAAAATATATAATTTTTGTTGCATATTTTCAAAAATTGATTTCATTGTTATAATGAAATTCAAACCAATTTTATTGCTTCACCAAACATTTAATTGCGGATTTTCTTTCACTATTGAAAAATAAATAAGAAATATCTAGAATATTATCGGCCCCATTTGCACGTGAAAGCTAAAGTTACAACAATATGAAAAACCAAAGTCGATTAAAAGATAAAATTAATAGAAAGTTATAATTTTTAATGACACTTTAGTATCATAGAGCTTTATTCAGATGGGAAAATAAAACTGCACAATAAATAAAACAGGTATTAGGCATTAAAATGAAAATAAGCCGACTTTATATATATCATAATTTGCTTTATATCTATCGATAAATCAAATTATAATGGGTATAAAGTCTTTATATCTTTTTGACTTTATATCTATTATAACTTTTAGTATTGATTATTCCATCAATACTAAAAGTCCCCAAACACTTGTTCAACGAACTTGCGGTGACCTCCCGATGGATATTTTTGCAAATTTCTTCCAATTGATTGATTGAACGAATAATCATGAGTGTTCTTCGTTCTTTAGAGACCATCGCATAGATGGGTTTGGGGGACTGAAAAGGTTTCTAAGAGTTCCCAGGGAATATCCGAGAATATATTTGTTCAAAAGATCCAAATAAATAGGAGCTTCTTTTTTATATCAACCACTTAAGAGCAGGGAGTGTCATTATGAATATCAAAAGTTTAGGCAATTTTTCTTATTTTTAAAAATAATTTGTGCATTACAGTATTTTGAAATGTGAATTCGAGTGATCTTGGGAATGAGATTATTAACTACCTTAAAGGAATTATAAATAATGCAAATTATGCAAAGGGGACTCAACAGAAATAATTTTGTTTTATAATTATCGGAGGCGATTTTTATAATTAGCGAACAAGATAATAATGAAAAATATTTGTTTAAAAATAAATAAAAGTCTTATAAATGTCACGAGAAATAATTTTGCAAAGTAGTAACGTATAAAGAGAGGGTGCAGACTTTAATAGCAAGTACAAATATTCTATCAGATGGTAAAATAATATCAAAAGCCATTAGGAGTAGACACCATGATTCTAAAGCGGGTGTGAGAAAGTTAACTCGTAACGACTTAGAAAAGAACATTTTCCTACCATTCAGAAAAACAGTCTTTCCCACGCGTAACATCTTCTATGAGAAGAATGAAACAATTTTTCCCATTGCAGTACAAGTCGCCAATTTTTGTCCCCAAAGATCTGTAAAATCTCATAAACTGTGCCCGGAGGATTTACGAGATTTCATATCCTGTCGCCAATGGATCTCCGGGGCTATTTTTTGCCATTTCTGTGACTTTCTACAACATTTAGGATGGACTTTCCCTCCTTTGTCATACCGCTGAGACTGAATGTATTTCCTCAAATTGTATTTAAAAAAGAAATTTTCACTGGTCTCTCTTTATTTTACTTTACTGAAGAACAAACATTACAGAATAAATAAATGAGAGTTAAAATTTTGATTTTCTTTTTCGTATTTTGTCTGCAATTCCGAAAAAGACCATAGCAGAATTAATGAACAAAAAGGAAAAATATTTTAGGATTTACTCGCAAGAAATCATTATCTGTTGTTACTTATGGCCCTTTACAAGCTCGCTGAAAAACTGTCTGCGATTTAAGCCGAGTACATAGTAACTTCTGAGGGCGAAGTTCCTGAACACTCGAGGACAGAAGTCTGACTTCTAGCTCATATGAAGATGGCACACACGTTCGCTTGTACAACCCCTTTTTACTGGGGGTGGGGGGGCTCTTTAACACACCTCACAGATAGAACACAGGGTAGAGAACAACCCTACTTGAACCAGGACTTGAACTCGGAATGTCCAGATCAAGGAGGAAGACGCGTTACCCCTATGCCGGATAGCTTGTAACATATAAGAGATTCTTTTCAGAAAAATAATACGTTAGCTACTTGATAAACACAAACACAAATTGGTTATTCTAACCTGCCCGAAAGCGCTAGAAAAATTTTAAAATGCTGGACTGCAACATTAGCGAGAACTGTGAATGAGTCCTAAGGGCCTTTATCGGACTCAGTACAACCTTTCTCCATGGAAGTTCGTCTCATCATCGTTGGGAAGAGCCAGACTCTCACCTTTTCGTGTACCTACAAGGGTGGAGAGAACCAACCACCATGCGGTAAGCTTCTCATCCTCAATTGCAAAGAGCTCCTTTTCTCTGGTGGGAGTTATTTAAAAAATTATTCTTGCATAAAAAGGTGAACTGTATATGTATAAAGGATCCTCAATTGAAGTGACTATTTATATTTATGATCCATACTGATACAGTTTTCAAATGCAAATTGAAAAAGATTGTAAGAATGCCTTTATATTATACTTCTTACATATATCAAGAGGATTAGTTTAATATTATTCCAACAATCCCCATTTATGAGTAAGACATTGCTTCCTTTAGTTGAATTATTTTATTACTCAACCCTTTTCGAAATTACATTCATTGTTTAAGACATTACATAACCGGGAATGGGCATAATGAGTCTTTAACTCAAAATGTAACTTTCTGTCAACATTTTGTTAAGCTGTAAAAGAGACGTCCACCATTAACTAAAACTAGTCACATATTTTAGAGAAGATCTTAAGATCAGAATTCCATATCACACACGGATTATTATACGGCAGTCATTACGCAAATGAGTCTGCCAACAATGCAAATTCCAAAGAGCCACTTCTTCCTTTTCTAAACAGAGCAGCTTACTTCAATCCTCTACAAAATAACCGATTCAAACATGTAAGAATGGAGTCTAGCCCGAATTTCTGCCTCTCTTTCAATCTGTAACCATCCATCTCGCTCTTAATGCCCGCTATGGCGTCCCGGAAGAAAATCCGGAGCCACTGTGACTAGAAGTGGTTTCCATTTGTCCGGTTTTGTCCTCTTTTCCCCCCAAAAAAATCGAGGTCACCCTGCTGATCGATCAGAGTTTTATCGCCACTTTTCTTTGATCGGTTCCACTTGAAAAATGAGGCTGAACTGTTAAAATCCCAGAAATGAATCCGAGTGATTTGAGAAAGGGATGAACGAGTCTTTTTTCGTAATAGGTTCACAAATCAAAAAGTTATTTGAGCGCATTCAGGAAGCTAAGTTAGGAATTAAGAATGAGCCTGTTCTAATGTCCAGTTTTAATAGAGAGTGGAGTTTAATCTTGAAAAGCAACAGCATCTGGCATTGTATCGTATCTACACAATTTAATTGATCAAGGAAATAGGAGTTTAGATAGCTAGAAATCAATCAATAATGTTGCGGGAAAAAGAATAATACTTTTCAAAAACATATTATTGTCGTTTTCAAAAGTATTTATACCTGTTTCTTCTATTTGTGTCTAATAAACATATCAAAAATTATTTATGACCACTGTTCAATATTTGTAATTCTGTCTATTTTTTTAATTTTTTTAATTTATTTTATAAACATGTTGAAATTACCCAAGATGTAATAAAGACTCTTTTCTCTTAGGAAAAATTAAATTTCAATATTAAATTGATTCTATTAAAGAGCATTCATTCTATATGAACATGAATATCGCTCTGACTATAATATCAGATGACAGAAAATTAAAAAAACATCTATTCAAAATGGAAAAATTATTATTCAATTAATTTTATCAATTTCTTTAAGTTCTCAGGCTTAAATATTTTTTTGCTCCAAGATTTTAGTTAATTAAAGTTTTTAGTTTCAACATTAAAGTTAATGAAGAGTACTTTTAATTTTTAACTTTTTATTTATTTTTAAAATTGTTTTAATCCAAGGTATATTAAACGGCTTTTTTCTGTTGGAAAAATTTAAATTTTATTGTATTGATACTATTAAACAATATTCATTTTATACAAAAATTAAAAGAGACCATAAAGACTATGAGAAGATTATACCGACATCAATATCGAAGGAAGGGAGATTCAAAAACTTTTAACAGAAACGTAAAAACTATTATACAATTAAGTTTATAATTTAATTAAAATATTCATATAAGAGCGTATATTTTTAAGCTTTTCTTTTTCCCCAATAGTTTTACTAAGTAAACTTATTTTCACCATTCAGAGCAATATTAAAAAAGTATTTTTAATTTTTAGCTTTTATCTATTTTTAAAGCTTTTTTTTACTCAAGATGTCATAAATGACTCTTTTTTTTGTAAAATTTTAAATATTATATCGACACTGTTAAAGATCTTTTTATTATATCCTTCTTTTTCTCTAATATTTTTGCTAAGAAACCTATTTTCAGAATCAAGACAGTGCTAAAAGAGTTATCTTAATTTTTTCTCTGCTTTCAAATCTTTTTTTTTTGTCGAAAATTATATTTCAAATATAATTTGCTTTATAAAATCAAATTTGTCTTCTAATAATAAAGATTAAATAGAAAATTATTTATCGAATAATTCTAATGGTTTAAATCAAGCACTGAATTAGTAAAAATACAAGATTAACTTGGAAAAAAAAAACGACTGAGAAAAATAGAATAAGCTACAAAAAAAAGTCTTGTGAGGATATTAATGAATGTAATCTTAAAAAATTGCAAAAAAATATTGAAAAGCACCTTAAAATTTCTCACAAAGAAAAATCCTGAAATATGAAATTGATATTTTATTTATTTTGGGGAAAACAAGGAATCTGAAAATATTTAATAAAAGATTTATTGGTATGTAAGAAAATGAGGAGAATGGGACGAACATGTTGCCATCAAACTTTTCACTAAAAATTCAGTTCTTAATCATTTGATCCATCAAAAACATCTGGATATTGAATTTATTCCGTAGAATTTTTCAACGAATAAAGATGCTCTTTTAGGCTTTAAGGATAAACATTTCAGTGTATTGAAAAGTTCTTATTTTTATCCCGAAAACGTCATAATAAAGAGATATATCTTCTTCAGTTTAGGATGGATATCAATATGAAAGAATTTAAAATCTTATCATATTCTTTTAAATAGACTTTGAATAAATCAATTTCAAAACTGTTTCATTATGCTCTGTTTTCATTTAAATATGTATGTGTAAAGTGGCTTATTGATATTTTGAAATGAAAATATATTATAGTCCTATTTTTCGATTCGTCTGTATTGAATTACTTATATTGAACCATTTGCTCATTTTGTAAATACAAAATATGAAAAACTGTACTTTATATTATTTTGATTTGTTGTCCAGTTTCTCACTTATTGATAAACAAAAGGAATTATACGAGAGAAGTGAAATCCATTTTATGTGAGATATATTAAATTCAATGTTACTGTTTCTGTTCTTCAATTCTATTTTCAAATAAAATGAATTTTTAAGAAAAAACTTAAATTGCTTTGAATCGCTTCCGTTCGTTTTTATAATCTATAATCCTCGCTAGTGATGTAGTAATTATTAATATAATAGAAAATATATCCATTTACACGAGCTTTTATTCTGTTAACAATATCCCAGATCTAACAGTGCCAGATTAGCTAATGTAAGTTGTAACATAGACAGAGTTTTAAAAATAAATAGTACTACTTTTAATAATAATAAATAAAAAATTACAGTCTGTTGCACAATTTTAATTTAAATATATAACAATATTAGAAGTGAACAATAAAAGCCTGGAATTCTCAGAACGTTTCACTAACACTCAAACCACGCCAAATAATAAGTAACGAGTAAAAAAATAGCGACATAACAGAAAAATGCAATGCCGAATATAAAATTTAAAAAATGGAATAAAAATAATAGTAAAATTTTTGTTTAGTAGTTTATTTGCGAGACGAGAATATAAAGAATCAGCACAAATTTATGATAACAAAAGCTGCAAACTTTAACTTATTAATTTTTGTTAAATCCAGCATAAAATAGTGTAAATAATTGTGAACTTTACTGTTGTATATACTTAAGTCACATCCAATATATCAGCCATACTAAACACAAAAGAACATTTTACTTGCGTTACTTGACTCCGGAACAGAGGGTGAGATTTGTGGATCTGATATTGACTCAGATAAAAGAAGGGGGAGTATTTCTAAACTCCTTTCCAGTTTATTCAAATAATATTATTTAATCTCGTAGGATAATTAATGTCTTTAGTTTTAAATCTATAAATTTTACAAAAGATTTTTCCAGGACATTTTTGACGAATAAAAACGAGTTATTAATCGATCTCAATTATCAATCATTGTTTATCTTTTTTATCATCATGAATTTTTAGATTATTTGATGGACAGCTCTATAAAAAACAAGGTGAAAAATTTACCAATGTAACTTAACTAAAAGAAGGACATTTATGAGCTTCACATTTTTGAGTCGAAGAATTAAGTTACTTAATTAAATTTTTAAGAGCTCATTATCAAACATTTTATATGTTTAGGAACCTTAATGTTATCCCATACTTTTGGCAAAAAGAGAAGAGAATTGACTGGAGTAATGTCAAATATGAATTCTAAAAAATCTAACATCTTTTATTAATGATAATTTATTGTACGCGATGGTTTTTTGTCAGTAATACATTTTTGTACCATATAAAAAATATATTATCACCATAATTTTTTTGCATACAATGTTTTGAATTAATATGAATGCTAGTATTATTAATTTTCACATGAATATTCTTGCTGTTAAATTAGTTTAATTTATGTTTCTGGGACAAAATTAATCCTTCTAGGGGCATATCATACATGGATTTGGGAAAGTTTCAGTGTGGCGGTAGGTTCTCTAATGGGTACAAAATGGCGGTATTGTTTCCCGATTCCCGTATGTCTGTTTGAGGTATTGTTGAATGTTATGCTCGCAGTGGGAGCTATTATATATCAAAGACAGCTGGTAATATGTGTCTTTTAATATGCTCGAATACTAAGGATGAAAAGGGATAACTCTTAATGGTTACCCTTACTAAGAAGTATGAGAAATTTGATATTAAAATTTGATAAATCATAATTCGTTCCGCACATATAAAAAGATTTTTATGCTATAGTTGATTTTAGAAAAGAAAAAGAGAATACTATACTTTTGACGCAAAATTTTGAATAGCTATTTTACCGCAGCATATTTTCTTACGAATTTGTTCCCAGTTTCATATATTGTGTATTAAGCCAATAAACTTATTTTCAATGTTGGTCATTAGCTAAGTTTCAGCTAAAAGCCAACCTTTTTCATTGAAATTTATAGCGATGTAGAAAATTCAACCATGGCTTTATGATTTTGTCATCTCTCTTTTACTCTTTTAGCTCATCAACAACACGAAAACATATTTTACGAGAAACATAAAAAGAAGAAGAAGCATGTTTTGCAGAAAACACTATTCCAAAAGAATCTGCGTTAGAATAACTTGAAATCGTCTGTTAAAATATTTATATACATGGTAAAACAACCATTTGCATTTTTACTCAATACAGAAAAATGAATGGCTATGGAACAACTATGTCGGTTTTTTGAGTGAGTATTTTTGGCTTAAACATTTATTCAAAAGCTCCAAACGTAAGATTTTGCTATATTTTATTATTAGAACTTGGTATTTAAGGTAAATGTGTAGTAATTTTTATATTCCGATATTATATTATATAGAGCTACACAGATTATATAAATTTAGCATTTTTAAAAGGAATTATAAAAGATCAACAATGCATCTCAAAATAAGATTATGTTGAATTTTTTTTAAATATAGTATTATAGAGGAAAATAATATCGAGTTTAACCTATACCATATTAAACAATTCATTTCAAATTTTTATTCTTAACAAATTACTATTTCGAATGTGTATTTATATGTGTTTAATATTTATATAAACTTAATTATATTTAAAAATTTATATATATATATATATAAGATATGTTAAATAAGAAAACAATATAATTTTCTTTATTATTTTTAGACATCTTGAGACAGGCTAATATGCTTTCAGCAATATAACACAAAAGAGAATTGATGCATGATTTATTTCAGTTAATTCATACAAATTTTTCTGAATTTTTTTAAAGAAAATTTTAAGAAGATGTATTATTGATATGATATTTAATATTACACTAGAAAAAGTTTTCTATATAGTTTAATCATCAATATAATTTTATCCTTTCTCACTATTTAATCTTCACTCTTTGTAATTTTTTTTATTTTTCTGATGAAGTATATGAAATTTTTACTATTTTTAAAACTTGAAACGCAATGTGAAATCAAAAACTATTTGATAAGTTTTTAAAAGATAGAAAATTTGTGTTTTTTTAACAATTTGGAATTTGAAGCAATATATTTTTCGATGTAAATTGAATTCAACAAATCCTTTTGAAGGCTATTTTTTGACATTATTAAAACCATATTGTGTACATTTTTAATCAAAGGGCTTATTAAAAGTTTTTATGAGAAACTAGAGCGTTTGTAAAATAATGTATATGATATCAAAAAACATATACAATAATATATAAAAAAAGTGTTTCATTAAGTTTGTTTTTTATGTTTCTTTAAATAAAGTATTTTGTAAGAATAATATCTTATGAATTTTTAATTAATATTAATTTTTATTTGAGGAAATAGTAAATAGACCAATTTATTGCTGCAGATATATAACAAGATGTGAATTTTTTTTAGAAATTCCTAAATTAGAAAATGATTAAAAGAGACGTAATAAATAATATTAATCTCAAAGAATTATTAGAAGTATTGACGTGATCCTGTTGCTCCTAAAAGTTAAGAAACCAAACTGTGTTCTATCTCTTATGAGGAAAAAGTTATTAGAACAAGAATAGAAGCAATTTGCACTTATAAATCATCTCGAATCTGCAATGTTATACGCACAAATAACAGTTCTTAGTATTCAGATTAATTTGTTGATTATTAAAAAAATTTCTGCACTTTAAAACTAAAATTATTTTTTAAAATTATAATTAATTCTGTTATTTAATATGTTACAGCTACAAAATAAAAATTAATGAAAAAGTAAAAGATGTTACTAAAATATCATTTGGCCCACTAGGTTAAAAAAGTTATTAGTGTTATAAAATATGATGCCATTTATACCAGTATTTTCGTTTTTTTCATTGTGTTATATTTCTTGATTTGAAATATTTTATAAGTATTCTTAAAAAAAGAATAGGCAAAAAATTTAGAAGAATTTAAAGATGTATATACGCATTTGAAATATTAGTAATAATGGAATAATTTTTCATATAGAGAACTATTTCTAATTCTCAAAATAAAAATGAAGATTTAATATGAATTTTGTGTCATTTGACAAAAAATAATTATTAAAAGAAATTTTGTAATATTTCTTTAATAATTATAAAATTCTAATAATATAATAAAGGAAATTTAAAATATTTCTTATTATAACTTCGTTAACGTAACATAATAGTATGCTCGATTGAAATCATAAATGGAATTATTTAAATTTTAAGTTATATCGTGAATATTCGAATAGCTGTTATTTTCCTTTAAATAACTTTGTCTAATTAAATATAATAAATTAATTTAATTAATTTTCGAGCAAATTATAATTTTTTATCTTGAATATGTAGAATCAAAATATTCAATAACGTTTATACTTTTTTGATCTTGTAATAAATCTTAAAGAAGTTATTTTCTATTTCCATTTAGGACACACGCTAGTCAAAAGTATAAAGCTTGCTAAAACATCCAACTCTACATCTTTATTTTTTTAAAAACAAAATTTATGAACAAATCAACAGAGAATTCCATAGATAAAATTGCTCACTAAAATTATATATCTTTCTTATTTTCCAGTTTACACAAAACTTTTCCAAATGTTGAATTGAGTGATAAAAATATTCTAGAAATCTCTTTCAAATACTAAAATGAAATTCTATTTAAAGCCTATTCAGACCACGGTTGATTGTTCTGAGTTACAGTTGAACAGTTATTTGTCGGCTTATTGCATTTTCAGTCATGCAAAGATATGTTTCAAATAAAAGGTATTCAAGAATTTCTATGCAAGAACTTTTCAGGAGTTCAAATTCTATTTTTTCTCTCTCTGTCATAGAAAACTATTTCTGTTTTTTTTTTTTTTCATTTTAGAGTAGAACTATTTTTGTGCTTTTTCTTCAGCCACTGTTTGCCTTATAAAAACAGGTATTTTTTCATTCACAGTTTGAAAGAAATATAAATCATACAAAAGTTATCAAAACTCTTCTTTTCTTCAGGTTTTTCCATTCGAGAAAAAAGTTACAAAAAGTTTTGTTGATGGGGGAATCTTTGCATCGCAAAAACGTTCTGCTGAATAAATTCATCTTAACCCAGAACACTTGCTAATGAAATAGCTTCTTTTCATAGAAAAAGTACGGGGACAAAAAGTATTTCAATAAAATCCCTGTCTGGTGCTATAAGGAAAAAAACTCTTTTGATAAGCATGAATAACATAACAGTATCTCAAGAAATGTCTAATAAGTATTCATATAAAAAGAAAATGATGAATTCAAAATGCTTTCAAATTGTATTTGAGGCTGAATGTATTAAAAGAGTTCTAAAGTAAAGTAGAGATAAGCTATCTTTTCATCAAGAATAAAATTATTTTTCTTTTGCTTTACTATGGTGTTCCTTAATTCCAAAAAATCGTCCCATGCATTTAATATCGTGAGAGTATTTAATAAAAGACATATAGCAGATTTAAAATTGTGTGATCTATACGTTCCATTTATAGAAGAGATTTTGGATTTTTATCTGAAAGTTATTCAGAATAAAGAGAAAAATTTTGTCTCAATAATTGCTGAAACCATACTGCTTATTTATTTTTCAGGTAAGACTTCGAATGTCTTGCATTTTATTGGTGAAAAATTATAACAAAATATTGATCCTTGACGTGAACATAGAATATTTTCCATGTAATATTATTTTGGGCACTTTTTTCGATGAAAGGACACTAATATATGACACGAAACTACATTTATAGCCACATTAGTAACGTATCGAATCTAATTGATTTAAGTCGTTGTGTTTGTATGTTACTGCATTTGTATGCATGCAAAAATGTCATCCGAAAGATGGTCAATTGTTTTACAGATATGGAAAAAAATCTGATAAGAACATGTATATATTAGATATTAAATATTTATGTACACATTTTATTCATTTGATTTTTTTTTCATTTTGTATTCCTAATTCATTATGCATCGATTTCCCATGTAATTTAGCAGTCTTCTTGTGACAGATTTCTTGACTTGGAAAACAGATTTCTTATAAATGGATTTTGTTTAACATTTGGCTTGAATCTACATATTTAGCGGTAATTTCATGTACCAAATTTTTAGCTCAAAGTGTGTTTGAGTAGTCGTGTTCACAGACTAGTGAGAAAATGTGTTTTTCAGGAAGGTTTGAAGCATAGACATTTATAAAAATCAACAGTTTTTTAAATATTTTTTTAACAGAGCTTTTTTTGATAATTACAGTTCATTTCATACAAGAGAAAATAAAAATGAGGGAGAATAAATCTGCACAGTTCAAGCAATTAAATTCATGAATTGTAAAGCTAGATATTTATTGAATGTCAATCTATATAATAATAATAAATTAATAATTTAATTAAGTTATTTGAATATAATTTTCAGATGAAATGCACTTTACAAACTATGGGTTAATTTTATCTTATTTGAACAGAGCACTATTTATGATTTATTTATTTAACTAAATTCTAATTTATTTAATTTATTTTTTAAGTTATATCTATTTTAATAAATTAACAAATTTTAAATATCTAACCACCAAAACAGTAACATAATTCGCAGTAATTATTTTAGGAAAGCTATAGTAAGAAATATAGCATTTAAAAAATTCTGCAGACATTTTTTTAACATTATTTAGAAATAAATGTTTTTTTTCAGTTTATGGAGGAAGACAAACATTTATCAATACAGATTTGTAATTCAAAACAATTCACTTCCAAGTAAATTCATATATTAATAAACGAGATTCATTTCGAAATATATTAAAGGTTCTCGAAAGTATAATAATCTTTCAATTAAAATTTGATTGATTTAGAAAGACTTAGAAAGATGAATGCTCTTTCTTTACAGAAAAGGCAGTAGATTCGAGATCAGAAAATTCTGAAACAAGTTGTAGATGTTTCAGAAAATTTGTTAAAAAACAAGCAACTAAATTCTCAATAGCAAACAATAGGAAAATGTTATTCGAACATACTAAATTGGGTTCGAAAATATCCTATTTTACTTTCTAAGTTTTTTTCGATCGAATCTAACAATGGAATAATTTCTACATCATTTATTTCCTTCGATGAATAAAATTCATTAAAGAAGTAATAAAATTTTATTTTCTCAACAGATTCTTTACGAATCTATGGATTCAATCGAGTAATTATAAAAGATTTGTGTAAACTCAAGAATTGATCCATAATATGTAAATGTATAATCATTTTTACAAAATAAAATATATTCTTTTTGTGGTTAAATAAAATTGTGATTCTTGTATGAATTAAGAAATGTTTGCTTCAATTGTATATTATTTTAGATTTTGAAATTTATATCTTTAAAGAAATTTAACTAACAAGTATTTAAGTAATTTTCTAGAAACCAAACATTATAAGAAACTTTCCAAATTAAGCTTCTAAACAAGTTTTATTTATTTATTTTTTACAATTATAAATGTCTAATGACTTTCTTTTCTAAAATAAATATTGATTAATTAAAAATAGTTTTCCTGATTTAAAACTTGAAAATTGCTGATTTTTTTTTCATTGTTTACAGGAAATTACGTATATGAAATGTGAAAAATGGTGATTTTTCAAAACCCTGTATTTTTTTGATGATTATAATATTTTATTTTCTGCATTTCTCTTTAGAAAATTTAAAAAAAATACTAAATTTCATGATTTTCGTAAGCGTGCAAATAAAAGTTTGGTCAAAATATATTACATTCTAGAAGAATGTAAAAAATTCGAATGGAAAACATACTAGTTATTTATATATTCCTTTTTTTGAAACTATGAATCGTGATGAAATTGTCAAATAAGAATTTCAAACATTTTAGTGCTCAGCTTAAAATAAATTATAAATTATTATTGCTTTTCCCTTTTTTTGTAATAGAAACTGTTCTTGAAATTAAGCCATTTATTGTAAAGACCAATGTGCAACAGCTTTGTTTTTTCTTTAAAATTCTTTAGTTTTAAAATCTAAGTGAAACGAAAGTTGCTTGGTTTCTTCTGATATTTAACAAAGATTGATATTTAATTCTTATAATACATAACATAAAGTGAAATAAATTCTTTATTGATAAACATAATTCAATATCCTTACTAAAATAACAAAGTATGCCAAGCATGGATTTCATAAGAAATTTAACTTTGTAAATCTGTTTCCATTCAATGTTGTCCTGATTTCTATGTAAACTATAATCTCCCATATTATTCAAATATACTGTTTAAAGTATCATACTGGACTCGAAATCAGTCCAAACAGAACCAACTGTCTGGCCTTTGTCCATAAATTGATTGAAATGTCGAAATGATTGAATAGTAAATGATTTGGCTCTAATGTATGATGAGTTTATAAACTAACTCTGTCGAAACAAGCATTGCATGTTGTAAATATTCTACAGAGAACGATGTGAATCTTGGAACTGGATTCTGACGAATTTTAAATATGGGTTGCTTGAAAATTTATGGACGTTAGAAAGACGATTCATTGAAAATTTTTGTTTTAAAAAGTTTTCATTTTGTTTGAACATCCAAACTAAGTAAAAATTGTTTGAAAAAGGTTTTTTTTTTTTTAACATTTTTCAAAATGATAATTATGAAAAAAATTGCCGAGAAAGATATGTATGTAAAGAATTAGTTGGATTATAAATATTGTATGAGTTCAAATACGACCTCATATCTTAGAAATATTAAGACAATCTACTGATAAAATCTGCATTTATTTGAAATATTAAAACAGTCTATAAATAAAATATGCATTTATTTATTGAAGGTAGTCTTATTATAGAGATTTTTTTTATTTCGTCCATAAAATCTCATAAAATATTACAATATATTAACCCTTATATAGATCAGGAAAGATCCCAAAGATTTACAACTGATGTTTTACCATTTAAGTATAAGTTTTTATCATATTGTAAATATTCAAAATTATTACATTTTCTTAATGTTCAGCTATAAAATATGATTTTAAGATATACGAAAACATTTGGAAAGCATTGTTTTTACCCCATTTCTAAAATAGTTATATTTAACATTTATATATGAAAAAGATTACACATGAAAACTACTCAAATATTAAGTATATATTTATATATAAAATATTAAAATATAGAAAAGATTGAAAATATACCAGTTAAATGACAAAAGACTTTTAAAAACTGGGAAAAGAGCCTTTTTTTGGCTAAAAAAAGACGTATAAAGAGTAAGGTCTTTCAGTTCAGAGTTATTTAAAATTATTTGCTTAAAGTTTTGCAAACAACTTAAGAAATACGTAACCCATATCCTAAACTGTAAGGATAAGCTGTAATTAGATCCAGTCTTTAAATATTGCAGTTAAACAGATAAACGACAAGAAAATTTTAATTATTTTTTGAATTGTGAAGAATTTAAACAACCATAAACAAACAACCAACACGAAAACATAGAGATTAAACTTTATTTCCTGAGACTTTAAATAAAAAAATACTATAAAAGATTAGGATTTCCGAAAATAGGACTTACAGAAGTAAAATAATATTAAAGATGAATACACATGTAAATATAAAAATCAGTACAATTCCTCAAAAATAGACCTAGAAGCAAATTTCAAATTGCTCGAATCCAAGGATTATTAAACAAAAAAGTTATTATTTTCGAAGTTTTTCTTCTTCAAAATAATAACTTATATTAATTCAAGATGCAGAATCATAATTACGATATTTGGGCTCAAACAATTTATTGGAAGTATTTGATGTGATAATTTATATATTTTTTAAATTAAAATTATCTTTTTTGAAATCCTTAATTTTTAATTATGTGTATTTATATAAGGTATAGAAATAAATAATAAAGGAAAGCATACCCAGGAAAAGAAAAAAAAGGAGGGCTTTTATTTATAAAAACATACACACACACACACAATTGAAAATATAAGTTATAGATTTTTTTTTGGAAAGAAAATTTATACAAAATCTCATGCAGCATTTTTAAGAATTATTTTTATCGATGATGCCAAGAAATTGATTGCCATGCTTTTATGTAACTTCAAGGACACTTTAAACATCAATAAATAGTAAAAAGACTTATTTCTATTTTTTCTAGACAATATGTTGTCAAATAAAAAAATAGACAATTTGTTGTCAAATAAAATGTTGCGAATTTATTTGTTAATAAATTGATGGCTTACATAAATTATAAGTCGTCAATACAGGGGGTGATTATAATTAAAGTTCTACTTTCAACTGGTGATTAAAAGAAAATTTCTGAACCAAATGTTATCAAACTTGGTAATAATTTAAAGTAAGTTATGAAATCTCTTTTTTGCCAAAATAATTTACACTAGAAGAAGAACCTACTAGAAAAAGAGAAATGGCATCGTTTCAATATTGTTAAGTAAAATAGAGAATGAAGACATCAGTTTAAAATATGTTCAATCGATTCTGAAACGTGTTATGAAGCATGTTCAATGTGTTTTATCTCAAAAGCATTGTTTATTGAGGTAATATAAATAATTCGGTGTTACTGAAAAATGAGATGCACCGATATGTGCGTAACATTCCTCCTGATATTCTAAGAGCTATTGTTGAGAATGCAATAATGTGGTTTAACTTGCTTTCAGAATATAGTGGATGTCACATTGAACATGCTTCGTAACAAGTTTCAGAAACGACCGAACAAATTTCAAATCGATATCTTCATGTTCTATTTTGCTTAAAAGTATTACATATAGATCCATTTCTCCCCCAGTGGTTAGTTTTTGGTCTTTATAATAATGATAATTATTATTTTGGCGGAAAAGAAATTCCCATGATTACCTTTAGATTATTATAAAATTTAATAATTTGGTCGTGGGTTTTTCCTTTTATGGCCATTTAAAAATGGAGCATTCATTATAATCGCCCTACATATAAATCGTAATATAATATAAAATAAATATTATGAAATAGACAAATGGGGGTCAAAGATGAATAATTTGTCAATGTTTCCGCACATGTTCATCTCAAGGCAATAAAAACAATCCGATATCACAAAAACTTAATTGGAAAGAGAAGAAAAGGATTATAATATTCATGAGGATAAAAAGTTAGAGAAGTATCTTCGACAAAATAATTAAACTTGATTACGGATATGTAAATTTTGCCACTCCTTTGATGAATGTTATTTTGGTTGTTTTATATCAGCATGTTAAGCACTAAAGCTGTTACTAGCATTATTTTTTAACTCCAAAGATCATACGATATTTGCACGAATACTTTTGGACCTTAAATTTAACTTTGTAAAAAATCTTTGTAAGATTATATGATTCCAGACAAAGAAACAAAATAGTTGAAAATAGTGTGTCACCCAGACAGAAAATTTGCATAAACTTTAATAATACATATAGTGATAATTATTATTATCAAAGGAAATTATAATTATCTTTATCAAAGGAAATAAATTTCAAGAATTGTTGAAGTTTAAATTTATGCGCATGTGTCTTAGGTCAAACGATTTGTAATATTTTTTGGTAATTTTTTAATGATAGTTGGTTGATGTTTTATCTCTAAGAAAAATAAACTTTCTGATTTTTCAACCAAATGAAATCTGCATGTGTCAGACTTAGCGATTGTAAGAAATTCTAAAGCACGTGCAGTTAAAGAAAATGATATTTCATTTGGTTTGTGGATTGTTAAAAATAAGCAATTTTCCTCAGATGGGTCTCTGTTGTGTAAAAAAACATGCACAGTCTGCACTTTTAAGCCTTGATAAAAGAGTTAAAGCAGAACTGAATTTTTAATTCTTGCTGAATTGAATATATGCATGCTTGCATATTATATAAACTTGTTATTGCTATAAAACATATACGCAACTTTTTTTAAATGTTGCGAGATACTTTGTTCTTAATTTTTGACCTTTCTAAAGAGATATATCATAATTGTTAAAAATATTAGTATCAAGTTTCTGTTTTGGATCTCCGTAAGCATGTTAAGACATTTTCGGTTTGTTTCTCATCTTATTGATCTATGAACATGATAATTCAAAAATGTCACAAACTAGAAAAGTGATGCGTTGTATGCAGCACTTTTACAAAATCTTCGGTATTCTATTGCATATTGGACAAACCCCTCACTGGAAAATGTGCTTGTATGTTCAGTATGGTTATTATTAAAAGTATGGATATGTGAAATCTTGAACCAAATCTGCCAGAAATTAAAGTTTGTTGCTTTGTTGTCCATTTATAACTTCACGTACCCTTGCACGATAACTCAAATACAAGCAATATCAATGAAATTTGGTTTCTTCCATAAAAAGTCGAACTATATAATTTTTTTCTTTATACCCGCGAATGAAAAGCGATTAAAATGCATACTAGATTTCCCTTTACAATATTGAACGCAAAACATTTCGTACTATATAAGTGTGTAAGAAAATCAAAAAGAAGTTCTAGAAAAATAACTAAGCTATCTTCCTAGAAATAAAAAAAAGTACTCATAGCATGCATCTTGAGAAAATATATTCAAAGATTTTTCCATCGCATAAGATGATCATTCTTTATTATGCTGAATTTTAAATTTAAAAATGTCATGGTTTCAAAAGTCAAAAAAGCTCTGTTCTAAAAATCAAGCAAAAATAGATTAAAATTAAATTAAAAGTGAAAGAAAAAAACGAAAAGGAATAATTATTTGAAATACATTCTTTTAGATTTTATCTGAATATATTTTAATAGGTTTTAACAAAATAAGAATTTATATGAAACAAATCAAAATTGGAACTGTCTTAATATAATGCCTTATCGCAGCATTTTTGAAAATGTTTATTTCGTCATTTATAATTTTATTTAAGTTTATAAGTTTATTTCGTCATTAAATAAAAATTTATTTGTTGTTTTCTTCTAGATCTTTTCCAAGATCTTTCTTTTATTGTTTTGAGTTCATTATAAAATTTTGTTTTTAGAAACAATGCATATTCACAAAGTTTAACGAATTTGATATGGATATTAACCACTCGTACCAAGTTTATTGTTTACATTATCATTACACAAATATGTCCGAAAACCTCAAGAGATACTCAGTTATTGTTTTTTCCTAAATCTATTCCAAATTCTTTCTTCTAACATTTTTATTTCATCACAGAATTTTGTTATTAAAAACACCGCAGATACATATTCATGAAGTTCAATGAATTTTTATATGGATATTAACCCCTCGTACCCAATTTACTTTTATTATTACGAAAAAGTAGTACCCAATTCCTCACGAGCTACCCAATTATTGTTCTCTTCTAAATACATTCCAAACTCTCTATTTTGTTAAAACTAATTCTTTCATTATTTCTGTTATTAAAAACATTCCAAATTCATATTCATAAGGCTTAACGAATTTAATATGGATATTAATGAAATCTCTTAAATTCGCACCGAATTTACTTTTATTTTTACGAAGAATTATTACTCAATCCTTCAAGAGCTACCAAATAATAGTTCTGTCCTAAATCTTTTCCAAATTCTTTTTTATTATTCTTTTGATTTTATTATAAACAGTGCAGATACATATTCAGAAAGTTTAATGAAGTTGATATGAATTCATACCGTATTTATTGTTTATATTATTATTACCAGAAAAGCCAACAAATCTTTCAGCAAGTATTAAGTGATTACAAAAATGTCGTGAATTTCTCACAACCTCTTTTACTGAATGTTTTCTTTCACCACTTCATTAATTTTGACGATACTAAGTCAATATTGATCTGTTTTAAGAGACATGTATGCAGAAACCTCTCTCCTGGTGATTTTTAATCCCTTTTAATACCAAAATAACCATTTAGAGACCTTATACTCCCACTAGCTAGTAAAAGCAATGAATGTTTTTCAAGGCTTCGTTCCATCTAATTATATAAAGACAAGAAGTGGAAAAAAAGGGGGAATGTATTAAACAATTAACAAGTTCCCCTGTCAGTTGAATAGGAAACAAATAAAATTAAGGGCAACCGGCGTGGGAAACCTAAGTTTCTGAAGCTTAAGACAATATTTGCCGGTGATGATTACCGAATCCCATCTCCATTAGCTGATGAGGCATTGATTTTGTGACAGAATGTCGTCACTTTTCACGACTGTAGCCAGCAAACAGGCGAAAGAGCTGAGTCAATATTGAACTTGCTGTGTCTTTGACACGGATGGTACCATATTAAGGTTAGCTATTTGCAAATTCCATTCAAAGGGGTTTTTGTGAATTTTGACATTTTAAAAATCTCTTTTATTTGGTATATTTTACCAAATCCCCTCTTTTATATAAAAATCTTGAGAAGTGTTAATATCATTTATTTGAATGTATTATTGATAAATTGGAATAAAATTTTATTACATTATATTCTATGAAAAGCTTTGTGAAGGCCCACTTTTTGGAATTAGCAATGGAATAATTTATTTTTTTGTTGATGACATGATGTATTAATGAGACCAGAAAAAGAAAAAGAACCAAATATTTAAATCAAAGCCTTTCAAAGGTTTTTCATTTATATTTAATTAATACGAATTTGTATACTTCTTCTTTTTTGAAAACAGATTTGAATGGTTTATATAACTATTATAGTCTTTTTTTATTATTGCACTGTTTTTTATTAAAAAAATATAAAGTAAAAATTATTGATATAACTATATTCTCTAGTTCTGAAATCTTCAGTACACACAATGAATCGTTTTTGAATATTTATAATGACATAATTGCGGTTGATTGGTATAAATATTCTTAGTATCTCTATATTTTACTACATACAAGATTTTTACGCTTATTGTTCTAAGTTTAGAATTAAAAAGTAATAAAGATGCTTATTTTACTATATATTTCTTCACCTTAGAAATACCATATTTTGAAATTAATTACGTATCTTATTTAGATACCAATCAATAAAAAAAATCAAATCCCTTGCTATATTTAATGCTTTATTGATGGCATAGAAATATCGAAATGTTTCCTTTTTATGTATTATGAATTACATATTTTTATTAGATTTTTGTCTCTGTCAAAAAATAATAAATCTTCCTTATCTTTATTACATATGTTACATAAATCTTTATTACATATGCTATATTATAATCACAAAGAATAAGTTATAATTGGCAATATAAGAGATTTGATTCTTTTAAAACCAATTTCAGAATTGTTTCTGTAAGGGTAGACTTTTTTTTTTGAAAATAAGTGATGGATACTTTGCTTATTTATTATTGAAGTTATGTGAGAAATTTTGAAGAAATTCAACAGTTTTCAGAAGCATCATACTAAATGATGGTTAAAATTGTTGATAAACTGAAATAAATTTAATGTAATCGGATTTATGTATAGATTAAGATAAATGTTATGTAATTCAATCAAAAACATGAAGCAAGAGCAGTAAAATCACACCTTAACATGCATTAAAAACATCACTTATAGATCCTAACAACAGAAATAGATAGAAATTCTCTAAACAGAAAATAGCTCGTCGTAATGGAACAGAGAAACTCACTCTGCCATCAATACTCCAAAGAGAGTGTATGGACCACACTTTAGGATAGAATATAGAAAATAGAACACTTCGATTTTTAGAGCTTTCCTGCAGACAGAGTTTTCTAGAAGAATGTATAAGCCTCGGTTACTAGTAGAGATATTGCCATGATTCTTGTATTTCCTAGAATCTTTATTGTCTTTTTTTAAAGAAAGTTGCCAAATCCCTTGCAAAGTCGGCAAAAGACTAATTTGCCGCCAATGTTTAGTAACCAGGAGTAATTGATATAACATTATAAAAAATATCTATAAATCTGTCTTATCAGCGATGGCACTAATATTTTAAGAAAACAATACAATAAATTTGTAACAATCTATGATAAGTTTTCTTTTGATATCGCCGAAAGATTAAGACGGATTATTAAAATCCTATCAATCAATGATCTAAAAGTTCAAATTCGAAAAAAATCCAATTCCGAAAGTTAAAATTCGAAAGGTAGAAAATCATTATTTCTTTAGAAAGTGTTTCTAAATTTACATTTCCGCTTGTACAATGCTAAAAAAGTAGTTTGAATTTATTTTCACATTTATATTTACGCAAATAAATGTAATAGTACTTTAAAAATAATATACTTAACTGAATCTATCTCATTAGTTAACATTTTTGGAAATATAACCTAAATTGTGAAAAATGTTTAATATCAGCCATTGGAGCTTTGAATGGTATCAATAGTTTTTAATTCCCAGAGGAAATTTGTTTAAAAATAGACCCAGGAATTTCTGCATACTATTTATGCGTTTAAACAACTATTTCAAATAATAAAAAAAATCCAGCTTTTTTTAGGGGAGGCTCTTGAAACCAAAAATAAAATATACTTCTCTGTCCATAAAAAAATTCTGATAAAATTCAGTGTACAATTAGAAAAAATATTTTTATCATCAATTCAGATTTCATGCAGAAAAAATATCAGTACATATTACAAACTTTTTTCTCTTAGAATTAGATTTCATCCTATAAGAATTAAAATTAATATTTATTTTAAAGTGGCAAGCGATTTTTTTGTGGGTTTGAAAAACTCCTTTTTCTTTATGAAGAGCTTCAGTTTTCAGTTTTTTTTAATAAGTATAATTTAATGAGTTCACTTCAAATTAAAATTAAATTACTGCATGTACTCCATTGTCAATTAGGGCAATAATTTCTCTGAGAATTAAAAAGGAAAAAAAATTAAGTTTAGAGAGTTTCAGACTACCATCACAAATTAGATTTATGACAAATTCCAATTATACTATGGGCTGTGTTTTGTACTTACAAAAACTCCCATTAAGAAGCGAAACATTTTATTATTTTTTAAAATAGAATTTAAGTTTTTTTTTTCATATATTTTTGAAGCATTTTATATCTTTTTTGCATTCACTTACAAGTTTTGCTTTTGGCGATGTCATTTAAATAAAATAATAAAATTCCATTCTGTAACCAAATTTCTTTTCTTATTTATAAAACTGACAAGACTGCTTGAAAGTAGAAATGAAAAATATTCTTTTATTCCGTTCAATGCAGTTTTTAATCATGTCAATCAAATTGAAATTGTTATGTAATGTTGAGATATGTTTGACACGTTGAAAGTATAAAATTTTTGAATTAAATTTCTTCTCTGGGATTTGGTGCCAAAGGGATTCTTATTACCTCAAACTTTCTCTTTATATTAATATCATTTCTGATCCGAGAATGACATTGGGTTGTTTAAATTTCATTTCAAGATTTTGCAATATACGATAACTGAAATAGTTAAAATAAAATTTGACTGAAAGCGTAAGATTTCAACAGAATTCATTTTTGTTAAGTGTCCGTTAACTTTATTCGTTCTTTCGAATTAAATTATTCAAATATCATAAAACAAATTATAAATGTTTCATTTTTTTATTTATCATCACAACGAGCTTAATAAAGAAATTCTTAATAAAAAATTAAGTAAATATATTAATACAAATATTAATAAATAAAAAAATTATAAAATAAATTAAATTAATAACAAAATTAATAAAAAATAAGAACAGTGAAGTAGATCAATAAAGAAATGATCAAATAATAAGAATTACAAAATAAATTAATAAATAAATTATTTACTAACCAAAACAAGATTATTCTTAATCTGGTTCTTATTTTAATAAGAATTTTTTTAAATTGATAAAAATATCTCGAGTTTACTTTATCTTCTAGTTTTACGATGTTTCAGAATTCTGTTCAGAATAATTTAGTAGTGCAATTAATAAGTGATTCAAAACGAATATATTAAAATAATTGTTTGAATTCCAAATAGAAGTAAAATATACATAAAATAAATACATCAGAAGGAAAAATATTTTAATTTATTTATATAAACAAACTTAAAACGAGAAAAAAGCTATAATGTTCAAGACTTGGTATAAAAATTATTTTTATGTCGAAATTATTTATATCTGTATTACTCTAAGTTTATTTATTATGTTATTCATATTTGAATGCTTTTTTTGAAAAATTCATCCATTTTCAATTTTTAATTTTATTTTCCTATTTATATTTTAAATCTAAAATTTCTCAAACTTAATTAGAATAGAAAAAAAAAAAAATGAAATTTATGATTAAGTTAAATCATTCTCCAGCTTAAACCGGTTTGAAACAATCATGCGACTATCAGATTACTCATGCGTCGATATTTAGAAATTATTAGTCGTCGTTTTTTACCTCAAAATCGATCAGACCCCACAATACAAGAATCGGGTACATGGCGGACATGGTAAATTATGACTTTAGTTGGCGATAAATCGCCAAATGTGCCAACCTTCTGCATTATGTTCTTATAATCTTAAAAGCGAAAAATGGATGCCTCAAAACCGATAAATTGCTAGTTTGTTGCTTATGCATTTTGAGATTTCTATAATTCACCAAATTGTTTCCTACCCTTTTAGAGGCTTCAGAAGCCTCCAATCAAAAGAATTTCATGTTCTCATATATAATAATACATTACATTGATTATATAAAAATACATTGGTAATGAGATGCATTGATAAAGACCGATGTTAAGAGCGTGATGAATAATAAAGAAAAAAAAATCTTTCATTTAACAGCTAAATCTATTAATTTTTGCATTTTCCATGAATTTTCAATGCTTGGACACATGTTTTACTATATTATTTTTTGAAAAGAAGCAGTTTCTTGAGTTTATCTAGTTTCAAAGGGAATTAAAAGAAATGGAAATTAATTATTAACGGAAGTTTATTGCTCTATTTCCTGTAATCGAAATAATCAAATCTCATATTTTCACATCTGAGGTGGATTTCGGAACCTTATTTATGTAATTTATTTCAGTATATAACAATGCATATATTATCTTCATTTAATCCACAGAAAACAAACGAAATCTCCTGTTTTGATATTAAAAATAATCTTCTAATTTGCTTTGGTTACCAATGAAGTAGATAAATTTTAATGTATGCATATTTATTGAGGACATTAAAGTGGGAATTCGATTCGAATTGTTTTTTAATAGCATTTTAAATTTCATAGAGCATTGTTTCGTAATTTAATAGGAGCAATTTCTTTTTAATCTTTAATTATAGGGAGTCATTTAATTATTTTTATAATGTATATATTATTTTACATACCAATATAATCTTTTATAGATTGAAGCAAAAGGATTGTAGTAAATGCATTTGGTAGTGCAGTTTCGTAAAATTATATTTAATGAAAAAAATTTAATAGGTTTTTTCTATTCAAAATCTAATTTTTTTTGTAACTAGTTTTGCCTTATTACTATTATTTTAAAATTCATTAATCCAATTTATTATTTATAGATAAAAAGCGAAATTCAATTTTTCTAGTTAATATTTGATAACTCATTAATTTTAATGAAAAAAGGTAATGTTTAAAAAAACCACATTAGGCACTAAAAAATGCCTTCAGGTAATGAAATAGAAATCGAGTTTTTGAATCATCATTATGAAAATGATCCTTTTTACATAAATAATTACAGCATTTGAAGCCCTGTTTTAGAAAATTTTTTAGAATTCCATAAAAACGTTTCAAACAAACAAAAATTTATATCTGAAAATAATGATTTCAGACTTCTGACTATAACAGGAAAAAAATTATTAGTTTAAATTCTATATTTTCCATTTATATGAACGCAGATAGTGTATACTATTATGTTTATACTGTATATTCTTTACTGTCTTTAGTTGTCATGATTTGTTATACAAACAGTTGACAATCATGGATTTTTTTGCAAATGTACATCTTTTCACGATTTGTTGTACAATGTTAACACCGATTAGTAATTTTGTAAATTCAGTATTTTTGCGAAACCGTCTAATGGTTATTTTGTATTTTTCTATAAATGAAACAAGTTCGTATTCTTATCTTTTTAGTATTCTGTTACATTTAAAATTCTAGTCTCCATAAATTAAATTAAAGCGATAACTGAAACAGAAATTTCTTTTTTAATTGACTAGCGAATATAGACCATTTTAAAGTAACTTGGGAACAAATAGCAAGAAAATTATTTCGTTTTAAGAGATAAACTGATATTTGAAGTCGGGATAAAATTTTAAATATTGATAGCTTTAATACGACCTTGCATGCAGGCGATGTAAATAATTATGCTGGGTTACCTGCAAATGAGACCATTACTCATATCCAAGTAGCTCCATGTATGAGAAGTATGAGAATCGGGGGTTACATAGCGCGTTTCTCCAGAATATTATAAGGATGCTATAAGGAATATATTTCCTGAAATCCTATTGAAATATATGCAGCCGAAACTGAGTTTTGGCAATACGAACTTCGTAAGAGCCAGCGTTGTCGTCTTCCAAATTGAAATGTTGCATTGGAATAAAGGTGCATTCAAGTAGCAAGCAAGCATGCCTTTTGTATGAGCATAAATGTCGTGATTACATGCTGAATGAAATACCTCAGAGCCTCCAAGAGATAACATACACCCCACACAGATTGACTACGTATTCACTGATATTTGATGAGTAACAGCTTCAGGTTCGCTACAAATCATCGTATTGCTTTGCAATCTAAATTTGAAATGATGAGTATGTTTCCCTGTAGTTCTTCAGCTAATAGTAAATAAACTCACATCAAACGTTCCTCCCTATAATGCCAATAAATAGATGGATTCCTCGTGTATCAAGCTATCTTGATGAAACGCTTTGAGAATAATAGATATGTAAATATTTTTATGGTGCCATAAAGCCAAGACCAAATGTAAATTGTGTTCCAAATAAAGATAAATATTAATAATCAGTATTTGGTTTATGTCTCGGTTGTGTATATTTGAATATTCTGGACACAAACGAATACTTGTCATTGACATTTGCCACACTCTATGAATGTTTGAAGTATGGTCAATATTTAACTCTGTATATTCTATATGACTTTATAGTTTTCTATGGGTTTCACGAGTTACGAATGATCGTTTGAAGTCATCGCAGGTGATGACTAATTTTTATTTTGAAACAATTTAGTCTCACACATGCACTTTAATGATATCTTAAAATAGTTCATTGTGAATCCACCAATATTGTTTCTATATCTAAATTTTGCTTTGAATATTTAAGCAGATAGTTTCTTATGGACTGATTATCTTTTTACATAGTGTATTGTTGTTTATATATATTTTATTTTAGGAAAACTAGCATATTACTTCTTCTTTTGCTTAGATTAGAAAAAAAAACTCCTAATCATTAGATGGGTACTTCTTTGTTTAACACACACACCAAAAGCTATCGTAATTTTAACTGCCAAACAATCACACTTCTAATTTTTAATTTCTAATGTAACCTAATTATTCATAATAGAGACCATAATTTTTAATTTCAGCAGGTTAAAATGCCCTGATGAAAAAAAGTAAATTAATTCCAAAACTAAGAACTTTTCTTCTGGATAAACGAAATTTGGTAGACTATATTACACATTTGAAAGAAGTAATCTATTCAAATTTCACCTTAGGTGCATAAGTGGGGCTTTAGCCTCACCACTATGAACATATAAATCAGGTTTGCTTTAAATACATGTTGTAAAATTCGTGAGCGTTATTTGATGCTGAGATTTTACGTAGTAAACTGATTTTGGTTAAGATTGCTTTTAAGAAGATGGAAAAGCCACTATCAACAGCTCTCGTAGTTGAAAGAGGTCGTATCGTAGGACAGCGGGACGATGAATTTTCTTTTTGTGATATTTCAAAATTGTATCTATCATTATTAGAGCGATGATCAAAAGAAGGTGCCATTTCAAGAAGATCAGGTTTCGGATGGACCCATGACCCTACTAAGAAGGAAGAACCCTGTGTTCGACGCATGGTTGAGGCCTATTGCACTGTATCTGCAATGGAAATTCGAACTACAGTCGGCATCCCAATGATATAACGAACAAATTGGTTATCTAGAACAACTCCAAGCCAGATGCTTTGTAGCTTGTATTTCATTGACCCCAACTACTGCCGTTTGCTACGTGAGTGGTATTAAGCTAGAGCTCATTGATTGTTTTCTAATGAAAGCTGGTTCTGCTTACTGCCATTGCCGTGGAGGAGGGGTGGTGTTGGTTAAAAAGAGGCCATGTGAGTGCTTGGATACTCTGGACCTATTCATAGTATTATGTTACAGAAAGCAATTTAATATGATAGCAGGAGCACTGTCGTGGTTATCCTACGTACCCTGAATGCAAATATTTATATCAGTTTGTTGATTCAACCTGTTGTGTGGCCATTTATGAGCATTGTTCAAGGGCTTTTTAAATAGGCTAACATTCGCCATTACATCTCTGTTACTCACTATGCGATACAAAGTATGGAATAGGTTGCCTCAGTCTGCAAGATCATCGTATTTTTCTCCAATCGAGCACGTATACGACATCACTGGACGACTACTCCAGATAAAATATGTATCTCAGTTTTCAAACATCAACACTTTTAAAATACATTTTGACAATAGATTAAGTATCGTGTCATCTTCTAATTCAAACAGAAAGAGAAGTTTTTAGTTTCATCCTTTCAAATCCAACAGTAAAAGTCTTATGGATGAAAGCGTCTGCAGGCAACATAGGTGATGAAATGCAAACTAATTGCTGAAAGGAGCAACGTAAAGTGAGCAATTATATATGAAAACAAAACTTCCTAAGCTACATATAAAAGATCTTTTCTAGAAAAACATTATTGAGGAAGGGTAAAGATATTAGAGCAATGGTGATACAGGCAAAAAGATTTTCATACTCGGCCTTTATTTTACCTTCGTGCTACAAACGGGATCAGACAGGATACTATTTTTTTCTCAGAACACGGAAACAATATTACCTCTATATCATCTACAATTCTTAAAAATACTTCTTTGTAGGAGAATATTTTAAAAATATATCAGCCAATCTGTTCTTGAATTCGGCCTACCAAACTTATTCGTACATAATTGAGATTAAAAAGAGCTGAATTCGGATAAAATATTATTTATTACGATATAGCTGAAAAGCAAAAAAAAATTATCCAATAGATTGAATTCAAAATTCTATCCTGCAAAAAAATAAGCTATACTTAAGAATTTGGAGTATTTTATGCCTATTGCAGTCATATATTCTCCTGCAAATGTGGGCTAGAAGTTAGGAAAAGGAAAGGTAATTTGGTGTTAATTCAGCAATCTAAATTTTACCCATGCTTCAAAATTAAGACGTTTATCGGAAAATTGGCTAGACGTAACTTTAAAAACAGAAGTTTGTCTAACTAAATTAAACCCAACCAAACTTTTTAAGTCTTAGCGAGAAGGTACTTAAGTGGATTCAGATATTCTACATAAAAAAAAAGCAAATTTGTATTTTGTGGAATAAAATATGAAGCTATATAACAGCTTTTTTCCAATGAGATAAATTTTGAAAATTCAGATAAGATAATATAAGGCTAAAATATTTTACATTACTTATTTTATAGGTGGCATTTAAAATCTAATCTTCAACTATAATCCTTATAATTAATTAATTATCCATCATTTAATAATTTTATAATTCCATAAAACACCATTTTTGTTTATCATGTACTAAAGTACCTCTCTCTCGCTATCAAGGAAACTACACGAGTTTGGAAACTGTGTTCGGGATAAGATTTAAGATATTGGTAATACATATTTGGAGTGTTTATTTATTAAAATATTGAATCTCAGGAATTAGCCATTTCCGAGAATATAACCTCCAAACTTTTAGCATAAACTATCACTGTTGGTCAGTGGCAATAAAACGACTGTATTTTACTAGACTTCTAAACATATCAAAATTCAATCTAAGAGTTGATTAAAATTTAAAAATATTTAAAATTGCAATAACAGTTTACTAATAATTTAGTTGTTATTTTACGCATTTGTTTTCATAAATGTTCGTTGATATAATGCTTGAATTAGAATTTTAAATTAAATTTTCAAAATAATTATAAATATAACTGTAATGGGGATAAGTATTAAATATAATAACTTATATTACAAATTTTTTATAAATAAATTTTAGCAATGTATTAGACATTTATTAATTTTTAATTATATGCAAGAATAAGAATGATAGTTACTTTTAAATACTAACAACAAAATATATTTTTTGCACCATTAATTAATGGGAATTGCTCATTAGAATATTGCTTTTTTAGGAGATCTATCGTAAAAAAATTATTTATGTTTTAAATATTTCTCTTGATTTAGAATGTTTCATCAATGAACAAAATGTATTGGATCATCGTACATTGGTACATCCAACAATGGTGATGACAATTTATGGAGTAATATTGATTTTATTTTAATGAAGTTCAAATCATTTTATTTCTGGATTAAGTTCGATTAAGCAGAATTTTATACATGGATTATAAGATTTTTTTACCTTTTTATACAAGTAAAATTCGTAGTATAGAACAAGTTCAATAGTTTACTATTTGCTTTCTATTATTTCTTTTCAACTATTAAAATTAAGACTATATGCTTAACTTCTCAATAAATTATTAACTTCTAAATGTAATTTCAGGTTAAAAATTATTTTTTTGAGTTAGAAGAAAAAACTGCAAATATCTAAATCCAATAATTTTGAATTTCTAATGACGTTTTGAAGTTTAACATTTGAAATTCAAGTTACCATTATTATTTTTAAAGGAATAAAAGAATGCCTTTAATGATATTTAGTAGTTTAAATAAAAGTAATATTTTAAATGTAATTAAAATATAATATTTGGGTAAAGTTATATGTACAAAATTATGTAATTTTCCACTATAAATGATTTGTAGATTGTTTGCTTTAATTAGAAATAATTGTGAAAAAAAGGTATTCAGGATCGAACCCAAATATCAAGGTCTGTAATTAAATGTGCTACCATCAAATTAAACAATGACAGTTATTAGTAAAAATCTGAACTAAAATTTGAACGTTATTTTGTTAAAATTAATTAGCTATTGTGTTAACTATTTTAATGAATGAATAATCTTACTGATAATATACCGAATTTTTACCAATAATTCCTTACCCAATTAGTGTTTTTGAATTATTAAAATTGTTGAAACACGATTTATAAACATTTTTTAATATGTCCATGTTTAGAAAATTATTGTAAATTCATAAAATAATTGAAAACTGTGTAAAAGAAATTTTTTAATTCATTTCGTCTTTGAACATTAAAAATAAAAAAGATTCATCAGATTTTTTGAATTCAAAGTAGTCTACTTACTGTCATAGTCATTGTAGGGTGCTGCCGACACCAGCTCAGCTGTCAGGAGCACGACCACTAATAGAACAGAGCAAACACGAACAGCGTTTCCGGAACTCATATTAGAAGGTTCGAGCTGAAAGGGGAAGAAATAAAATTTATTTTAAATATCAAAAATAATAATATATTTTAATTCATCATTTTATCAACGATTTTCTTAAAAATTAATTCTCTATCATATCATATCACATTATTATCCATATTTAAAAAAGCAATATTTATTATATAAAACTCTGAATGGCTCTGAAATTTAATTTTAAAATATTAAATAGAATGGGGTTCTAAGGTATTAAGGTATGATTCCTATGGCATCTTCTACGTTTCAAAAGTTTTTCAGATATTTGAGATTTTATTTAAATTCTTTAGTGAAAAATATCTCACCTCCTCCATTTTAAGAATAATAAATCTAAATGTATTGATGAGATATCATTAAAATTTAGAATTAATTCGTTTGAAGACAAGTAAATTCCGAATTAATTTTTAAAATCATCTTTTTTTCCAAATATTAATTTGATTTAATTTTATTAATTGAAAATTACTTTTTAGATTATAATTATATTTATGTATATTAAAATATTTAATTTGTTGACAGTGACCAACTAGATTCTAGATCTAATATCGTTAATGAGAAAACGCAAGCTTTCTGGTATATACATATTTTATTGATGAATCATTTTTGTGAATCAATAGTTGTATAATTTTTCTGTAAAACAATAATAATTTACAAAGGGAAGAAGTTACTATTGCTAGCAACATCTATTATTATTACTTTGAAAGCTTATATTTTCAATTATATCCATATATCGATTAATGTAGCTAAAACATTCTGTTATTGGACGTTTTTCTAAGACATTTAATATATTAAGAGTCCTAGAAATTAATGAAAGAATAATTTTCAAAGTACATCTTATAAATATAAACGAAAAATTCTTGCATGTATAAAAAATTATTTATTTCTAAAATTTCGAAAACGGCTGTTACAATTTATATCAAATTTTATATCTAGATAAGGTTTTTTTCTTTTAAGTTTATCTATAAAGGTGTCTTTCCTGATAACAACCCACGATTTTAAACACACACACACACACACACACACACACACACACACACACACACACA
>JAPMOQ010025968.1:1558201-1634167 GCA_026543055.1 Argiope trifasciata
ACACACACACACACACACACACACACACACACACACACACACACACAATTCTTTCATAACTAAATATTAGATCCTTTTTTTGATCTGCTCTGATGTTGACAACACCTTATAGCGCCCTCTCAGTCCCTATTTTACCATGATAAAGCCGTATATTTCGAAAATGTAAGTAATAATAGATAATCTGCAAAGTGTATAATTTAATAATAACAAATTATCTCGAAGAAAGTGTTAAAAGTGCATTAATGATGTTTTCATTTAAATAACCAATTCATAAGTTGTCAAGACTGAAGAATATACATTTGTAATTAATATATGATATATATCTATGTATTTCTCCCGTAAATAAAAACAATTTTAATAAGTTAACTTGCCAAAATTCGGTCTTCCAGATATCTATTATAGCCTTGAGTAGTTTTATTATTTGCTGAAAAGCTATATATTTTGATTACTTCATGAAATTGCAATATTTTTTTTAGAAAATGGAATCTTCTCTTATTAGTCTGGAATCGACCAAAGCACAAAATTTGGAAGCAATTTGTTGCATGAAATTGTTTGTCTATAAATGTGAAAATGCAAAAGATTTAAAAAGGGAGTCAAATTACACAACTGAATTCAAATCCAAAGTAAATTATTTATGTAAATGAAATCTAATTCAAACAAACTTTCTACATCACTGATTGCTTTTCGAAGATAGTTTTCAAATAAAGCATTCGAATTTAATCAAAAACAAAAATGTATTCCAATTTAATGCATTTGTTTGTAGTATATGTATTATTACTATTTTTTAAGTTTACTATTTTGTGCAAAAGTTATTGGCTTGAATTAATATTATAATTCCAGCATTTGCGTCAGAAGTAAAGCTTTATTCTGAAATCGATTTTTATCAAGTAGAGTTACGAAAATATGATTTTGTTAATTTATCATGAGAAATAGAAGAAAGTTCCTATTAGAGTTGTTATTTGATTTTAGAGATAGTCGCTTGAAAATTAAATTCCTTGCGAGAACAAAACCCGGGAAAAATGTTCCATTTTTAATATCAAAGTTATTATAGACACCAAGAAAATCATAACTGAGTATTAAATTATAGTGAAATTATAATTTGGAAACAGTTCAACAATTTATAGAGATAAAAAAATGCAACTATTGTTATTCAAATAATGTAAAACGATGGCATGCATATAATCCTATAAAAATAAGACTATCCTTATAAAAATAACTTAGATTTTTTTATTGATAAAACAAATCTAAATACTTTCTCCAATTTATTTGGTAACAGTGGAATATTTTAAATCAAATTTCTACAATAATATGCTCAGATTAAATTATATTATTTTTGTTGAAAAGAATTCATTTTATTGAGCAAGACCGATTTTTCTCGCCATTTTAATAAAGTTATTATTAAAGATTTTCGATGTTCCGGATTTTTTAATAAAATGCAATTTAATAGCTAAATTGGTAGATAACAGAATTTTCTTTAAGGCTTGTTCAATTTCCGATATATACAATTGGAATTTTTAATATCGTGTAACTGATATGCTGCGGAAAACGTTATATTTTTTGTGATAAATTTAGAAGAACAATAAACAAAGTTTCTAATAAAAAATATTTAAGTCCAGACTAGTTGATGAAGAAATTAGAAAATATAGAACCTGATGGTGTAAAGTAAAAAAGATTTTAAAATAATTTTTTCATAAATAATGAAGGGATGCTTTTAAAATGATAATATAACTTAAAAATGCTATAGTATAAAGTAGAATATCATCATCCAACATATTATTATATATCTGCTGTCAAACTAGATATATGATAACACGTAGGTGGATGATACACTGTAAAAAGTTTAATTTTATGCCCATTTCATTAATTTAACATGATTTTTAACATCAATAAGCATCACTCGCATATGAAATTAAAGTAAAAGCAATATTCCTGTCAAATTCAAAATTAACTTAAAAAGAGTTTTTAGAATAATTTAAAAATCTGAGACATTCATTTTATGCTTTATTAATAACCATGATTTAAAGTTATTTTAATCTACCTATCTCTAATATCTTTTTCTTTTTTTTTTCATAATAAGAAATGTTAAATAAGGCAAAAATATTAAATATCTTAAAATAAGTAAGTGGAATTGATCAGTTACAATGATGATAGTTAATTTAAGAAGATTTATTTATTGATATATATTTATAAATAGCATACGCATTTCAATGTCGAAGATATATGAAGCTCTCACATATCACAAATTAAGTTTTTAAATTAAGAATTTTTTATTAAAATAGGAAATGGTAATTGGAAAACAATTATTACATTTGGTTTTGAAAATGTAATTTTTTTTTAAAAGCCAATTTTGATTTAGTTAGTCAGACACTTTTCAAGTAATTTAACTTACTGTAAAAATTTAATTAATCTGTACTTTAATATAAATGTCAAATAAATAATATTGAAATGTAGAAAACATTAAGTTTTATTAAAAGATAACATCTATACATTTTGCAATTTATGCATTTCTTAATTGTAAATAAATTTTGTGAATATCCCTAATTGAAGAATTTTATGAAACTACTTCTTCATTAAAATGATATAATATTAAATAACCAAAAATTTCTGTAAGTTTTGAAAACCATTGTTTGGTTCTTGATCTTTAAGATACGGTAAAAATAAATAAAAATAATTTTTCTTTAAAATTATTGAATTAAAATTTATTTATTATAATAGAATTTATTATTAAAAGATTAAATTGAGGTTTCATCATATTAGGATGTATTATTATGGAATTATTTTATTATATTAACGTTATATTATTATATAAGGATTTATTATTATGGAATTATTGATTTAGGAATCGATACAACGCATACTAATATATTAATAACTAAGAATTTTTAGGTAGAAAAAGAAAGAATTAAGAATTATTTAAAGAATGAATTTAAAATCATATTTAATAGAAAAAATTTCTACAGCTTTTTATTTTTTAAAATCAAAATCAGAAAAGCCCTAATTAGTTTAGTATTAATAAAATAAAGAAAAATGAGTAAAAATTAAATATCTCTAATTAATTTTGTCTTATTTTATTAAATTGATATAGTATTAAGATATCTTAAAAGAAATCTTGGCTTTCCCTTTTTAGAAATATTGAAAAAAGAATCAAAGCTATTTATAACTGTATTTAAAATTATACTGATAGAATTAGTGGCATTGAAAAAAAGTTTTGAGGTTAAGCTCTGTAAAAATTGTTTTAACCCTCTTCTTATTATGCCCAAAATTTATAAAAATCTGTTACAAAGTTTCCGAAAATACACCAAGAAAAATATATATTCAGTTTGACCTGAGTATACTCATTATAGATGAGGCGTAAGAATTTCTACAAGATGATTGTTTCACTTTAGCTTCTTTTGTGAAATTAAAAATCCAATTAAAAGCGATAAAAAGATAATAATGAACTCTAAGAACCGTTACGACATCGAAGTTTCTTAATTCATGAAATCCATTTCGTTCTTTCGGGAAGTTTCATTACTATCAATTCCATTAAGTGAAAAATGTAATTTAATAAAAGATTGACTTAACAGAGCTTTGACGTCATTGCAATTTAACCCGATAAATTTTGGCAGACGATTTTTCGCTGCCATTTAATTTACTTTTCTAGTAATCGAATTTTCTGCATCCAAATCTTTCACACTGCATGGCTGCCATTATTCGAAAATACACGCACGAACAAAGTTGTTTATTAACGTCTTCCCATCAGACGTTATATTGCATTTCTTTATAAAAACGGAGCTATTACTTTTTTCTCTGTGACTATCTATTTCGTTCCTAACGATAAAGTAGTCGTTACATCCTAACGTTATGAAGACTTTCACATCATCACATCATTAGTGGAATGGCCAGATTTCACCGGATCGCCTTCATTTTAATTAACTATCTCTTTCAGCAGCCGAGCAAATGCAAATACCCTTCACTTAATAATTTCCGCTCACTGATATCAATTCTAGAGGGACCTCAAGTATCAAAAAGGCTACGAAGACATTATGGAATCTGCGAATTATTGGAGAGTGTTTTTTTGCTTTGACTTTTCCCCTTTTTTCCGTTTTATTAGATTATATTCGTGCAAGAGGTATTTAACAGTTTAAAGTGGATTTTTTTTTGTCAAAAATAATGAGTGAGATGCAGGGCTTTTTTTATTTCTCATTTTTTTGATAGATATTGCATACGTGTTTGCAAAAATTATGTTTCCGTAAATCGAGAGTACACGATGCGCTTGTTAATAAAAGGAATAAATTTCTGTTAGTTTTTGGAGACGGAAGTAAATTAGTTCTTGCTACTTTTTTCATATATTTTTAAAATTAAATTTATTTCATGTTCGCAGAGATGGCTTTTCGTAATAGATTTTTTTCCTTGTTCTCCATGTCCTGGAGTTCTTTGAAATTTGAAATTTTGTATCGTTGTATACTTCCCATGACAGATTAATAGTTTAATATTTTTAGAGATTTATTTTCATTTAGTAGCTTAATTTAATTTAGTTTTGATTCAGTGAATTTTTAGTAGCAAAGTTCAAAAAACTTGATCGCAAGATCATATTATAATTGTTGTAGATGTTTCTTATGGCACTTGTCATAGACAAGCCAGCTGATTATGTCAACGATTATAAATAGAGAATTTTAGCAAATCTTATTTTCAATAGCGCCATCTAAGGCCAAGAGTACTTACTACTTAGCTGCTAATACGTCTCAAAAAGGGTGGACCTCATTCATATATTTCATTCATAGATCGTTATGTAGACCTGAATCAGAAAACGATCCTTCAGTAAAAAAATTATTTCATGATTTTATGAATTTTGTTTTAATTTTTAGATTTTTGATAAAAATTATCCTTTACATTTAAAAATATTCACAAAAATCTCCAATTTAAGATTTCAATTTTATATTATTTTCTTTTCTTTAAAATATGCAAAAGGGTATAAAAACAACATAGAAATATAACAAAATACTACAACTTGCAATATTCTTTTATTCATAGACAATATTTTCTGAAAATGATGAATGAAATCAATTTATATTACACAATGAAAATTACGAAATGTAAAAATTCTTATTTTTTAAATTTTCTGATGGCAAATCTATTCTGGTTAATTCAATTCTCTTGCAAGAAATATGAACATTCTTTTAGCTATGTAGGAAACAAATGTTGATGGTCACATATAAGATTGATGAATAGCTGAAAAATTGCATAACAATATTTTTCTTGAAAGAATTTAATTCTTCAAAGCAATGCCGAAAAATTTGAATTATATTACATTTCGGATAGCCATAAGGGAAAGAAAATTTAAGATTCAAGTAAATATATCACAACGCTTCAATCCTTAATGTCTATTATTCACATAAAATTACAAAGAAAAGAAAGGAATTTTTACCTACACCGAAGAGTTGGGACACTCATTTTGGATAAATTTTCATGCCTCTAAAGTATATCAATTTTGCTTTTACTAGTCAAATCATTTATTTTTAGATCTATTTTAATTTCCCAAATATAATTGCAGTAATGTACCTAATATTAGAATGGTTAATTTTTGTTCACATTTCAACCCAAAAAAAGATAGCGAGTGTATGGATTTAAATCATTTTGAATTGCTTTAGCTTACATAAAAATCCCGTTCATTGTAAAAATTACCCCAAGTTGTTTCCTTTCAAGTGGGCAAAGAGAGAGAGAGAGAGTTCAAATTTCAGCTCCCCAAAAAGGTAGCGGATGTTTAGATTTAAATAATTCCGAATCGCTTTTGCCTACATAAAAAAAATCCAGCCCGCTGTAAAAATTACTCCGAGATGTTTCCTTTCAAGTGGACAGAGAGAAAGAGAAATTTCACGATTTTAAGGCTTGTTAAGAAGAAAGGATTGATCAATAATCTATTTCACAATCGATAGCAATAAACTATCAGATAATCACATTAAGAGAATGGTTTTGCGTATATTTGAATATATCGTTTCGGCACAAGATGCTTTGATATTATAAAGAACATTCTAAGATTAATCGCAATCATATAAAGAGGTGCCCAGTCTCTACAGTTGGAAAAGAAATGCTGAAAGAAACATACAAATTTCCTGAAGAGTTTTGCGTTTTTTGAAATCAAATGTGACGAACAAGTTTTTAACTCTTTCCCCTAATCTCTGTGCCCTTCAGCCCACAGTTGCAAAATATGCCAATAAAATTAGATGTATCCATAATAAACTACTGAATGAATGAATTTAAAATGTGAGTCTATTAGTGAGATATTTTTATTCAATAGAAATAAAAATGCAAAAGCTCTCAAAAACTTTAGAAATCAATCTAGTCTGTCAACTTATTCAAAAGATTTATGCAAAAAATAGTATTTTATATAGTATTATAAACACTTCTAAAGAATGAGATCGTATTCATTTAATACTATTTCTTTATATTTTCTCCTAAATCACATTTCAAATATTTCCTCCAATGCACCGCCCATGCAAAGAGGAAAATGACCCCCCTAAGTCGACTCAATTTCGAAAATTAAACATTAAATAGAAATAACTCCATAAAAGGAGCCCGATTGGAAATATTTTAATGGAAAACTCTCGCATTCCATTGTATGAAAAGGTGACATGAGATATTTTTCTTCTCTGGGATCATTTCGAAAATCCCATCTTGGCTGGCGAAATGCCATTCCGATATATTACCTTGAAGGTCATATAAAACCTTGTCTCCAGTTTTAAATGGGGGCCTTAACAGTTCGGTTTTTGTCACTTTATAGCTTATGGATCTGGCGTCAAAAGACATGCTGGAGCAAAAGATATATTCAAAGGTGGATGTGAAATATGTTCATAGAATGCGGCCTCATTTATTCGAGGACATATTTCTTATTTCTGTTTTGAAAGATTAATGGTGGACTGAACTTTTATATTGGGAATGCAATCAACAAAATTTAGAGGACTTATTGAGAAGACATTGTATTTCCTGAAGTATATATCTACTGTTTCTAAGCTGCAAACCTGTATTATCCTATATTTTCAATTTAATAAAGTCTCCAGCATTTTATTTTGCATCAGACAAAATTCTCCAACTTGCAAACTTGCAAACTAAATTAACATAAATTGAAGGATTTTTAATGTTTTATACTTATTTATACTTTACAAATAATAGAGAAAAAGAAGTATAATATTAAATATTAAAATATATAATACATTAAAGACAGAAATGGCGAAATCAGATGCAATATAGAAAGAATCATCAATAATAAATTGCCTTTTGAAACAGAAAAATAATATTTCTAAAATTTAGAGCTTGTTAAAATTATTTATGAATTCCTGTCATTTCTTAATTTCTGTGGAAATGTATAAATTTTATGCATATAATATCATCTCATGGATTGGTGATATTTTTTATCTTTAGAAATTATCAAAAATAAGAATTTTGTATCTTTAAAATATATAATATATCTGAAAATGATTCCAATTTATATACAAATAATTATATGAAAACTGCAGGGGAAGTGAAATTTTGATTTCTTGAGTTGAAAATGTGTAAAAAAAAGCAAGAGCAAAAATTACTTTGATAATCAAATTATATATTAAAAATTCTACAGAATCTCAAAACGATTTTTTTAAATGGAAATTCCCGTAATAGTAATTTTGCTTTAACGGCATTAGTCATACTTTTGTAAAAGCGACGAAGATTTATACAAAATTAAAAATATTGAGATTTTATCCAATATATCGTTATGCCTTACCAATTTTCTTCCTATCTGAATGATCTAATTTTATAAGCAAATGGAACTATTATTTATTTTATGTGATTTCAAAACATTTTTAATGCGAAATATGTAGAGTTTTAGAAATTAGAAACTAAAAGAGACCCTAAGAATTATCACTTTAATCAAAAGTGAGCAGAAATTCCAAACGCGACATTAAAGTATAAAGTATATAATAAGGCTTAAAATTTAAGACATGTGTTCTCTTTTCAACGTTTTGTTGAATATTTAATTCATTTTTAATACAAAATAATTTATGTATAAATTATAAGGTAATTAATGAGAATGAAAATATGAGTTATTAAACATTTATAAACTATGCAAAGAATATATTAATTTTTAATGCTTCAAAAACTTTTCCTACATTTTTATTTATACCTATACTACAAATGTTATTTTAGTTTTTTTGTTTTAACTTAATACTTTATGATCATAAGATATTAATATAGTTGTTAAAAGTTGTTATAATTATACCATAAATTTTAAGAGAAAGACATACGAATAAATGATAGCAAATTTGTATTTTTAGTCTTACATAAATTATGATTTTTATTTTATATATTATTCAGAAAATACAAGTAATTTGCAATGATATTTTGTAATTCCTTATTCCTTGATATTTCTGAATAAACGAAAGAAATACGAAAGCTTAAAATTTTTCATATTCAAAAAAATTCATAGTTATTAAGAATTAAAAATATCCTTAAATTTGAAAATCTGACAGCAACACCCGTTTCCATTTTATATAAATTGGAATCATTGTTGAACATTGAAAAATTTGCTGTTTTTAATGTTTGAGGTGTAAAATATATTTATAAAATGGAATTTATACTGAATGTTCACAATTTTTTGAATAAGCAATGCTATTTCAATGGGAAAATAAGATGAAGAAGATTAAATAAGTTCAAATCCGAGTTCCCGATTGTTTTTTTAGTTTAAGAAATATGAAAAAGATACAAGTTGGTCGGAAAAAATCTTTGAAAATATATTTAGCTACGTATGTAGAATGGAGACTTGACAGTCAAGTTCAAAAAGCAATGGTTGATCCCCTTTATGGAGTTCCGATTTCGATTCCAATAACGAGCTGCGCAAGCATCCAGTTATTAGGTAATTATTGTACAGTCTTGAAGTGGGAATTTTTTAAAAATTTTTTTCCCGATAAAGAAATGCATATATACCTTCCATTGAAACTATTCTATTTTTAAATGGTCCTTGCTGAATTTTGTTAAAATTTTTTTCTATTAATCAAATATTTTATAAATTGCATTTAAATTTTATTCTAAGAGGCTTCTAAATGTCTAAAAATGCTCTTTAACTAAAGTTTTAATGTGTTTTTATTTGGGTCCAACTTAATCTTAAGGATCTGTTTTTTTATCATTTCATTTAATAGCCCCTTCTGGATATTTTTTGTCACTGAAATATGTTTACCTTAATTAGTTTAAAAAATATTGTCAAGAATTTGAAGATCATTGTTGAATTTTCACTCCAAAATATTTACTTTAAAGTAATTTTTCTCAATACTACATTTTCAAAGCTTGCGAGCAGGATTAAACAAAAATGGTTCATCGTATCAATATAAAATTTTCCATGTATGCTTATACGCATATAATAATGAAACACGCGCAAAATCGAAACACATGTTTTTTTTAGTGTTTGTTAATTCGATTAAAACGTTTTTTAAAAAGTATTATCATATTTTAATAACTTAAAAAAAATAGCTAATAAATATTTACACTTGGTACGATTTTTCAATTATGTTCTTTGGGTATAATTTGGTGTTACATTTATTAGTAAAAGTTTTTTTTTCGGAAACACTTTGAGCACTAGAACATTCTGCCTTTAACAATTTATACTGAGTTTCTTTTTTTCACATATATTTTAATTAGTGAAAATAATTTCACCGACATAATTATAAGGTTAAATGTCTAATAAAACTGTCTTAAAAATCTATTAAGAATTTTTCATACATTAGAACGAATCACATTTGATCACATTTCAAGGTCCCTTATAACTATTAAAAGTCATATAGCCTCCTAAATTAAAGAATAGAAAAGGGATAATGACATTACTACATAAAAGTACTTATTGACATTGGTATTTACGCATACTTATTGATATTTATTCTAAAGTTAGCAAATAAACCTCATAATTTTTTCCGTATTAATAAAGTTTATACATCATATCGCTGCTTGAAATGAACAGTGGCATGCCTGCAAAAATCGATTTTTTTTATTACATCAAAAATTTCATTTTTTTTTCTCTTTCTTGTGGTAATATCGGCATATCTCTAGTTTCAAAATATCACGCAGCAATCGCTAGTATCGTTGTGCATAGTTGGTATTTTGGCGCGCTTCTCCTAGTAAACAACGATGCAGCCGCCATTGCGTCAGTTCTGAAGAAGTGCTTGGAGGAGGAACATCTATGTCTCTGTTAGTTGATTCGGCATAAATACCCTTAATACCATTTTACTTCTATGTTTCACTATGTATTATGAAAATAAAATCGGCATTTCGGCTGATGTGATGGTGTTACATCGAGTGGGAGACTAACTACTGATCTCTCACTCAAAGTAAAACTGTCACTTGAGCTGATATGCCGGTGTTTCTTCAATGTAAGAATCCGCTAACTGTAGTTTTTTAAAAAAAAGACTGGAGTATTGGTTGATGTCCTGGTGTTTCCCTCATTTTGGAGAAAACCAGATCAAAATACTTCAAAATAAGTGTGTTGTTTTCTGCATTATTTTAAAGACTTTACTGATTTCAAAGCTTTTTTGCTTCATCCAATTGACTATTGTCCAGACTTCTGCATGCAGTTGTTTAATTTTATCGTTATTTGTTTGTCGTAGTTCTTCATAAATCATGAAACGGCGGACAGCGTTAATTCTTCAGATGGCGAGAAAGCGCCAAATGATAGAAAAAGGCGTTACTGAAGCACCAGGCCCATCACACAGGGATGAATGGCGAATTGTGTCACCAGATCCATCACCAAGGGATGAATGGCGAATTGTGCCACCAGTGTCACCAAAAGCGATAGGTTCTACATCAACGGTTTTAGGTACACAAGAATGGGTAAACAACCTGCCGGACCCCGATTATTTTGAACTACAACCAGTACAACCAATGCAGTACAGATGCAATGATAGCAATGAGATTCAAGACTTTTGTGAAGATGCCGGAATAATTAATACTGATGGCACTTTGAATTATATTAAGACTGTAAATAATGGAGTTAACGAAATGAATGAGACTGATGGAGTTTCTAAAAAGACTGAGACTGGAATTCCTGAAACCAGTGAGACTGGAGTTACCAAAGTTAATAAGACTAGTACTAGTATTACCAAGATAAATGGGAATAAAATTTCCGAAGAAAATGAGTCTAGTGTTACCAAAATGAATGAGAATGGAGTTAATGAATTGGATAAGACTGATAGAGATTCTGATGGGGCACCAGACCCCTTTACAGCGTCTGACGACGAAGAAAATGATCCGCCATACAACCCTGACAATGGAATGAGCAATAATAATATTTTATCCCTACCAGACGCCAAAAAACCAAAGCTTTTGACCAAGAAACCCAAGAAAGAGAATCGGAGGAAAACAAGAAAACATTTGAGACAATTGGGTAAAGAATACATCGGTCGCACTGACAAGCTTGTCGCCGCTAAAAAGCTGTTACCGCCATGTCAAAATTGTAAGTTAAACTGCAAGGAGAAAATTGACGAGAGCCAAAGACAAGAACTGTTTACAACCTTTTGGGCCCTTGTAGACTTGCAGCGTCAACGTTAATACGTCACAGATTGTATGCAAACAGTAGCGCCAAAAGTAGAAAGGGTCACTTTGAATGCGACACGTATTAGAGGTAAAAACCAAGGATATTATGTGATCCTTAAAGGTGAAAGATTCAGAGTCTATAAGTATTTCTTCAAAAACACTTTCAACATAACAGACAGGTTCATCAGAACAGTCATTGAAAAAATAGACAACGAAACAAATATTCTAAAAACAGATCAAAGGGGAAAACACCAGAAGCATAACAAATAGAAGTTACTATGGTGGGAAGTGTTCATAAACACATCAATTCCATCCCAAAAATCCCTACCACTACTGCCGACAAGACACTTCACGAGTTTACATCGAAGGGGGAAAGTCTATCGCAGATTTGCATAGAGACCAGAAGAAGGAACGAGAAATGGAAGGAAAAAAATGTGCTCCTTACGACCAATATTTCCAAATATTTAAGACGTTGTGGAAAGAAATAGTAAGACTAAGGTGGCTTCATACAACTTTACTATATTTAACATGAAAAAAGATGAAGTGTTCTGTTACTTCTGGAACGAAACACAGGGACACCGTGGCCCAGTAGAAATCGGAACGTCCGTCTGGAAGTATCTCTCTTACCTTGATGCACAGGGGTCAGTGAAAAATGTCATCTTTTACAGCGACAACTGTTCTGGACAACAAAAAAAACCAATACTTAATGTCTATAAATCTCCAAGCAATTAATAAAATGAACTTCGATTCAATAACACAAAATATCTTGTCACAGGGCATACTCAAAATGAAGGTGATAACGTACATAGCCCAATTGAAAAATCGGTCAATCACTTTTTGCGTGGACAACCCGGCATATTTTCACCAGTTCAATACTCAACAATAATCAGTATGACAAAAAAAAAAAAGGAAAGCCATACAAACTTGTTGAGATGATGTACTCCGATTTTCTAAATATTAGAGATACGGGCATCCCTATCCCAGCAATTTCAGAAATGAGCGTCATTATGTTTAAAAAGAGTGAGCCCTTGAAGATATATGGAAAAAGGTCTTACGGGGATGCGCAGTTCCAAATCGTAGTAGATTTAGAAATAAAGAAAACTCGAAAGTCTGGGAGTCCAACATTTCCTGATTATGAGCAGGCATACCCAACTCCATTCAAGGTGGCAAAAAAACAAAACAAAGGAGAAGCTACTGGGTGTGTTAAAAAATGGCCTTATTCCTCGACAGTTTTCCGATTTTTATAACAGTTTGTAACTAGTTTGTACCCACTTTATTTCCATATTAAAACGTTTCAAATGAATTATTTTTTATTTTATTTCCAATTAATTAAATAATAACTTACCTTATTGTTGCCTAGAATTATCTTCAGTATTTAATAATAATACTTACGTAACAACGGCATATCTTCATTTCTTTCTTAAATAGTAATATTTTAGGCATTTTTTCTTTGCCTGTATGAGTAGTTCAGTAAAAAACAATTATTTTACCACCAAAATATTTCGCTGTGGCTAATAATATATTCGGGAATAATTTATTCGATTGTGCAAAAATTTTGAAACGCTCTCCTGAAAAGTAGTGTTTTGCAAATATGCCACTGTTCATTTCAAGCAGCGATATATGATTTTATTCTAAGAACATTTTATATACGTAATCACTATAAATCTGGAATTTAGCGAACTCCTTTAAATAATCACTTAAAGTCCTTCCTTTAAAGTCAAGCCAACTAGAATTGTCACAGGGGGAAAATTTAATTCCAAAATCATCTTTCACAATTTGTCGCTTTGAGGTGTTTTATAACTTCAGTGTTTCTAAAAGCAATTAGTCAATGTAGAGCTCGGATAGAATCTTTGTCCCAGTTCAAAAGATTCCGACCGTTATTAGGTCCGGGAGCGATGACAGGTTCCAGCACCCGGATCGTGCTATCGGACTGATTGAGCTTATTCCCTGGCGGGAAATTAGTGCTTAGATTCGATGGGCGCTTTGTATTTAATTATGTAATTTGAGGCGTGTTAAAGTTAACTTTACGGTCCTCCGTTTCGTTGCGGTACGCCCATCAATCAGTTATTATGGTCGACTGAGGGTGTTCGTGCAACAAGATTTGGTAATATTTGAAAATTATAAAAGAAATAAAGCCTGAAAGGTTATATTTTATAGTTAATGGAACTAAGGCTGTATATTGAATACAATGTAGCATTTATTTGAAGAAAAAATAAGGTTTCTATTGTTTAAGTATAGAATTTTGATTTATATATTTTATTGATATTTTTAAATATTGATATTAATATTATCGACAATCTTTAATTTGAACAGCTATTGTTTTCTGTAATTAATAAGTTTAGCTCAATTAATGTTTGAGCATATGAGTAAATTCGTAAAACAAATATTAACTAATAATATAATTCCATAAATATGGATTAATTATATATATCTTTGAATAATGTTTTGTTAGTAATAATTTTTAAAAATAATAATTATAATAATTGTTTATAATAATTTTTTTATTTAAATTTCATGTAATGAATATTTTTTAAATTTAACTGATTGTAAAATTGTTAATAGAAAGCATGAACAAAAATATTTATTCATCTTTAATGAGGAGAAATTTAGATATTTTGTTGAGGAAAACGCGAGATATTATTTAATATACAACATTCAAAGTCATTAAATACAAAATATAACGATTAAATTTTTAGTACTTTTATAACAAACATTAGTCATTAGAAAGAAGTGATTGTATTTACATAATTTTAAATTGAAATATTCAAATAATAACAAAAAAATATTTTCTGATGAATAGGATTGAGATTATGATGTGGTTTGGATAAAAATTTGTTTCAGAATTTGCAGGATTTACACAAAAAAACGAGGCACTGAACAAATTAATCTCATAAAAAACTATATTAAAATAAACTGGAAAATATGATTAATGATTCTGGGAATAAATAGAAGCATATGAGAATTAATCAATTATACTTTTATATTGCATTGAAATTATATTTCTTTGTTCATAAAAATAACTATGTGCCAGCTTCAAAATTATATAAATAAGGCTTCCTTTGAAAATATTTTGTTCTTTTAATTCAAGTTATGCTTTCATTTCATTTCATGCTATGATTCAATCTCGAACCTCGTATTTAAATCCTGTGTTATCAATAAAATAATTATTTATCAGAATTATAATGAAAATAAATGAATTTATTTATAAACACTTTCAGGTTTTACTAATTGCAGTGTTTTCGCTGCATTATAAAGAATATATTTTTAATAAATTTCTTTTCAAATGCAGTTTAGTTTTTAAAATGCTAAGATTTAACAATTTATTTTAATTTAATTTCATTTGAAATATTTGTTTAAATTTTTAGAATAACTTCATTAAATGGTGTTCTTTTTCTCAAATTAAATTTAATTCTTCTATGAAGAGAATTAAATTTAATCAAATAAAAATCCAGTAGTGAAACAAACGCAGAATTCATTAGTGAAAAAATCTTATGACTTTAACCATTAATATTTTGATTTAAATTTATTCCAGTATTTTGGAAATTATAAAATTCTCACATCTTTCAGAATAAGATTTATTGTATAAGTAATTGAAGCTTAACCTTATTTACGGAAAGCAATTTATATTATTTATCAATTAATCTTAGCTTTAATAGGAAATTCTAGAATAACAAAAAAAGTCATATACGTCAATTAATAAAACGTAACCAATTACATTTTTAATTCCTAATAAAAATTATCTAGATTAATTATTTTGCTTTTTGTCTGATTTATGAAAATAGCTGTGAAGTACTTTTCATAAATCTGTTCCTGTGGAATAACATTAAAGAGAAAGGAATATATTTATTTAAAGCATCTGAACAACTAATGAAAAACAGTGGCGATAAATAATAAAAAAAATTAACGATGATTTCGCCAGTTGATATTAAAATGAGTGCAAACAGCAAACTTATCAAAGCTTTCGTAAAACACATTTTATAATCAAACGCGAAAAGGAGGTTTTAATGCTCTTCTGGCATACCGATTTTTCCTAAATAATTGTATCGAACAAAAATTGCTGTTTTTCATTTGTTGCCACGCAATAAAGAAAATCTCCTACTTGATATCTATAGCAGAAAAGGAACATTATTAATTTTTCAAATGTCTATATATAGCTGTTGTTTTGCCACTGTATATATCTCCAATATTTACTGAAATTAAGTCCACTTAATTAGTTTGGCTTTTCTCAGCTTTATGAAAAGTGCTGTGAACTTTTCGTACTTTTCATAATTCCTGGGAATAACATTAAAGAGAAAGAAATATATTTATTTAAAGCATCTGAGAGACTACTAATGGAAGTTGGTGGAGATAAATGATAAACAAATCCAAAGAAATTCTACCAATTGATATTATAATGAGGGCAAACAGCAAAGTTATCTAAGCTTTCAGATATCACCTTATATATTAAAAAGTGAAAATTAGACTTTAATGCTTATTTCGCATATTGGTTTTTGGCATCGATTTAGCTAAAAAATAGCATCCACCTAGATTTCAGTCTTTTTTATTTGCTGCCACACAATACCAGAATACCTTTGATATATATAGCAGAATAGGTACAATATCAAATTTTCATAAATGGCATTTTGTGATCGTATATGCATCCAATATTTACCGAAATTAACTCCACTTAGTAAAATCGATGATTATACCAAACACGCTATGATGAAAAAATATTGACAACACAAAGTCAGGTTAGCGTGCTCAATTAGGGTGACCAATGACCACTAGCCATTAATAGTACCTTTCACTGATAAATGACCATCCCATCCATTATAACCTTTCAATACAACGGAAATTAATCAGAACGCAACACGTCATTTGAGAGGCTTTTCTAAGGCCAATAATTGCTTCGCGAAAATGGAAAATGATGGAGAATAGCAATCATTCAATCGCTTCAATCACGAATTATTTAGAAGAAAGTGTTTTGAGAGCTGATTTCCGGAATAATAGACAGGAAAGTGAAATGCGAAGACTGAAAATTTTGCCAATTATTTCAATTTGTGACGTGGACTCGGATTCTATATTCAATCTTTATTTGCTAAATAAAAGCTTTAAGGATACCCGGAAAGACATAATTTTTCAAACTGGAGTTAAGGAACTTCCTAAGTGATCATAATTATAATGAAAAGCCTTGATGGATTGAAGTTTTGTGGTAAAAGGAGGCCATCGGAACTATGAGATATTTATATTCAGGAATTCTGTTAAGTTATGGATTAATTACACTCCAAATAGAATTGAATTATCAACATCTTAAAAGACTTTTTCGATATATTTAAAAATAATATTATGCAATAAGGTCAAGTTTTGCAAAATGGTTAAAATTTGGCTAACATACTCTTGCAAATATATACTTTTTATTGATTAACGGATAAGAAGCGCATGGCTCTGATTTGTGTCGTCCCAAGCAACTTTTGGTTTTTTTAAAACAAAATTGTGAATGTGTTTAGAAAAAAATCTCTTGACAAATTCTTACTACAGATGGCACAATTACTTATCATTTGATGGTGACTTTCAAAATAAAAGCTTTTTTATAATATGTTAATATATTACACAATAATCTGCAAATAAAATAAATGTAGAATGAAAATTTTATTATGAAAAATTTAAACAAGCTTCATTTAGTTTTGCAACATTCTAAAATACTTGAACTTTATATGTAAACCAAATTCTATTAACATAACTATGCAAAATTTGGCATTTGTCTCACTTGCTTTTCATTATTTTCTATACAGTATTGTGAAACATTCATTCATGAAATGAGAGATAATACTTAATTGTCATTGAGTTTTCAGTAATAGGAAGTGGCCATAAAATAATTTAGTGGCATTTACCCTAAAAATAATGAAATGAATGCAAGAAAAATTTTAATACAAATAGTCGGTCCTCTGAAGGGAGGGACTTCAAAAAAGGATCAAAAAGTTTCCTCAATGTATAAGTATCTCGCTATCATATTAGTAATGATGTGGGACAGAGTCTCCTACTGATAATGACAGGAGGTGCCTCTTGGGGAAGGGCTTGTACCATAGTCAATAATTCCCGTTAGGATTCAATGGTAGTTCTGCCTGTGTTGTACTGATGTTCCAATTTTTTAATTTCATTATATGCATTACGTTCAGCCGGGATTGCTCAAAAATATATGGGAAGAATGTATAACTGAAGTATGGGGAGAATGATGAAAAATAATTCTTGTAAGGAAAACGAGATAAATGATTCCAATGAAAATTTTGATTTTGATTATAGAAATTATAACACGGAAATCAATAATTATAACAGATACATTGAAAGCAGATTATGCAAAATTTCCTTAATCATCAAGTGATTGAAAAAAGGCACATGCAGGTTGAAACACACAGTGAATAAACTTTTATTAACATTAATTTGTGTTTCCAATGAGCTGATCTTATTTTTAAATATAAAACTAAACATAATTTGTTTGTATTTGAATAGAACACAAGATTAACATTAAGACTATATTAACATACAACAATACTAACTAATATATATTTACAAATTTCATTTCCAATATCTTTCCCTATCTATACATGAAATTTCAGGAAATGAAAAATAACATTTATTCTTTAATTTTAGTTGTAAATTCCTGAAAAGTAGGGCTAATTTCTTTATTGCTACCTCATATTTAACTCATTTTTTTGTCAAATATATATTTATATATTTTCTTTTACCTCTTTCCTCTGACAAAATTGGATTAAAGAATATGGGAATAGTTACATTTTATATAAATATATAACAAAGAGTGCTTTAGAATTTATGTGAATATTCGTAAAATTTTAGAACAATATGAAATAAAAGTTAAAAAACCATGGATAACGTTAACTTTGATTTAATATGGTACATACTCAAATAAAATTAGTATTTTTATATTAGTGTAAGCATTTTTAAAACAAAATCCTCCCTAGATTTACAATTATAAATAGACAAGACAAAATAAAGAATAAAAAGGAGGCGGAAGAAAAGCTATTTATCTCCTCTTTTTTCCACTTATCGTCTCCTTTTTATTTTTAAAATCTGCATCATAGCTAATAACAGAGGAAAAAGTGTTTGTATATTATATGCGAATGTGAGTGTGCCTTTTAAACTAGAATTTCCAAGTATGACACAAATGCATTTTGGAAAAGTGGGAATGTCAACAAATGTTAAAATGATTTATTTCAAGTATTTAATTATCGAAAAATAAAGAAAAATTTTGGCCTTTTTTCGCCACAGTTTCCGAAAATGTTATCTCATTAAAACGTATTTGTACAGTCTATTGAAATGTTAAAAAAATTCCATTTATTGTGAAAATTGTTTTTGAATCATGTCATTATCTTTTTTGCATAATTCTCAACATATTAATGTATCATTTCTTTGTTAAGTTGAATTTTTTTGATAATTTTCATCAATATATTTCACTGTTTCGATAGTATTCAAATTGTTTCATCGAATATTTAATTGTGTGATTTCCCTCAATTTTTAAAGTTGATGAAGAATAAAATATATTTATTGTCAGCATAGATTACCCGAGAAATCGGGAGAGACAATTTTTGTTCGGTAAAAGACAACGTGAAATTTGAAGTAGATTAAATATTAAAGGACATCGTAATAAAGCTGCCATATCGACGCCATTAGATAGAGAATAGACAAAAATATAGACAACAAATACTGTAAGAGTAGTTTTGATATATACCACAAATTAATGTTTAAAATTCTTTGTTATAAATGCTTTCAGTGAAACATGAACAACATTTACATAATTAATTGTAATTAAACACAATGGATATTCTTACCGAACCTACTAGTCGTCAAAATTGGCTAGATGAAAAAAAAAAAAACGCCAATGCACTATTGCGAACTAATATATAACACATTGTGTAATAAACAAAAGAGATAACCAAACAACCGTATGAAAAGAAAAAATAAATAAATCAGCATCAAGAGCTTATAATTTGGGTACAAATTCTTCAGGAATATCAGATAATTGTCTGATCTTGAACAAAATACGAAGAACTAGATAAAATTTTAAGATTTATTTTGATTAACAATTAAAATTCATACAATATTAAACAAGACCTCAGAAACGGCTGATTAAATACCTTTAAATAAAATTTCCTAAGAAAGCACTTAGAACTTAAATTTTTTTTGATTAATGTTATAAAAATTTAAAACCCCTTAAATGTCAAAGAAAGCAAATAATTTGAATATTTTCTATTTTGGTTACAAACGCTACAAAGTACAAAAACTATTCAACTGTTAACATTCCTTGGCATGTTAACAGTTAACATTCCTTGGCAAGGAAGTCAATAAAAGCAATTTGGAAAATGTTTTGATTCATTTGTATAGATTTTTTGGAATCAATTCCCAAAAACCCTCATGAAATTGAATTTTCAATCAAAACCTCTGAGAAACTTGGATAGCTAGAAGAAAAATTTGAGCTGTAAATATTTTTTATATTCGTCATTCCACATTATTCATGTAGTCTGTTAATGTGACGAACAGCGACGAAAGAAAAAAAAAAAGACCACAAACATTATAGAATTTTGCAAAAATTTAAAGTTAAAAGGCACTCAAACATGAATTTACATTTCAACTGAGAAGGAGTTTTCAAGTAAATGACCCACTTTTAAGCATCACAAAAACATCAACAGGAAACTGAATTGAAAAAGAATTTATCTTTTTGCCATCTCAAAGCAAAAAGGAATTGTGGGGAAAATTGCTTTTTCCAAAATTGTGATGTGAATTTATTATAAAATCGTTTGCAAAATAAGCGAAGAACGTTTTTGTTAGTACCATTAGATGAAAGCTTCCATTATTTTTCCATCATTAGATTCAATCATATAGAAAGCAAGACGACAAAGAAATAACCTCCACAGTAGTCAAAAGAAGAAGGATAAAAAATACTAATTTGATTCCTGGTAGAATTTTTTTCTTTTTCTTTTAAATATGTCGTCAGGAATTAATTGTTCACCTCAGTTTGAGATGCCAAATGGCAGTTGTCCAAAAATGGTTTTATCTCCTTCGTTGGGTGAAGAAAACTTTCCTAAATAAGGAAACTGCAGAAGGTTCATTCGTTATTATATGGTTTCAATAAGACAATACAGAATTTTACGGAGAATTTCAATTAAAAACTCTTTTGAAATTTATATTTTAATTTAATAGCATGAGTTTAATATGGAAATCAATGCCTTAGGGTATTTATTCGAAAAATTCCCTGCTATTTTTTAAATATGTGGAATTAAAAATGACCATTTAATTAAAAGATAAGTATAAAATATTTTTATTTATATATAATATGGCTAACATTAATAATTACTTTTTGATTGCTTGAATATATTAAAAGGATAATTTTAAATTGATCTAAAATAATTCATAGAAAATATCTGTTTTCTTCTGTTAATGTTGAATTAAAAACAAGCTATGTGTATTTTATGAAACTTGCGCATTCTTTTCAGTTATCTGATGACTATACGCTATTCCAAAATATTCAAAAGCATGCATATCTATTCTGATTTGTATTTCTTTTGAGTTATTAACTTTCTAGATCAGATAACAATTAAGTTGAATTATTTTTTGAATGTTATTTAGTTATTTAAGGCTTTTTAAATCTTTGTTGATTTTTCATTCACGATATATTGAGTATCTGTAGTATTATTGGCTTAATAGTTTAGAATTGCTTTGTATTTCTAGTATTGATTTTTTAATTTTCTTGTATACGGTGTATAAAGAAACTATAGTAAAAAAAAATCGAATGAAATCTTCACGTTTCAGAAATTTCCTGAATTTCTTATACCTTCAAAATATTCATTTTCGTCTTTTTCAGGATTGTGAATTGGATAATTTCTTTTTGTTTCCAAGAGAATATAAAAAAATTCTTCTGAATAATTTTAAAGATGTTTCTGTCTTATAAAAGTTATCTGAATGGATGAAGAAGAAATAGAGCTTTAAAAGATGGCAGAAGCTGTATGATAGTATCTAATTACATTTCAAAAAGATACCTGTTTACTTACTAAACCCTGAATTTTCACACATGTAATTTTTTTACTTCTCTTCTTCAGATGGTAAATGGGCAAATTAATGAAATGAGATCTAATGAAGAATAAAAATTTGCTTCAGTTCTCTTAAATTGTAATTAAAGTAGCTAACTTTTTCGTAATAAGGATCACCCAAGTTCGTAACTCAAAAATTCTGTCAGACATGAACGTCTTACACAGCATTTTAAATATTTTCGACTTCTTACTGCATCTTTCACTTCAATTAAGTTGGAAATTCTGACATTCTCCTTTAAAATATGTCACAATATCCACGCTCATCTGCACCAGCAGTTAATTCTGCAGTGTCCTTTAAGTTCGTTCGCGCGCAAAAATGTTCCACCCTTGAATTTTATCACCGTCTGAAATGACGGCGTTGACTCTTTGATAAAGCTTCATTCTTTTCTCTTCTTTAAAGAAAGCGGCAAAATAAGCGGTCAATTAAACATTCCGAATGTGTGACATTCCTTTATAAATACGTTCGTTGCGGTGAAAATTCCAGAACAAAGACTTCCGAAGATCTGAATTCAAGATTCTGCCTGCAACGTGCGTTAATCACATCAAGCCAGTCACCCAAAATACGCAGTGATTATGATAAAAGGTACTATAGCTTAATTAGAGTTACGCATTCTTATCTGGATGTATTACGCTAATATGGATAATAGAATATTCATCTGTTTATGCTAATGTGAAGGCTGTGTAATGCAAGTCTTCATCTTTAGTGGCTTGATGTATTTGATTAAAATGAATAACAGATCAGTGGTATGATAAATATTTTTACAACGTAAGCATAGGCAAGAAGAAATAATGGAGAGTTGTTTCTGCAGGTTTAAGCGGAAAAGTTATCCGAAGTTTGAAATAAATAACGAATTCGATGAATTTGCTTTGGTAGAAAATAATGTTTTGCATTCTTTTACATTTATTAAAAGCTGATGAAGCAAAATATCGTTTGAAATAGTTTTTGCCAGACTCTTGTAAAAAAAATTTCAAACAATATTTGAAATGTAAGGAAAAAATAAAACGAAATTTGAAATTAATCAAATAACAAACTCTGTATATAAATGTTATAAAAAGTTTGTTGTTCCTCTTTTTCCAATTTGTTCTCTGTCATACAATAAAATTGGAATAAATCATGAAATTTTAGGAAAAGATTGAACCATAACTGTAAAAGAAGTGATCATATTTTGAATTTAGGTTAAAACATATGAGGGGAATTAAGAAAAACTATACAAAATAAAAAAAAAATAATCATGAACTGAAGTTCAAAATTTATTAAATTAAATTCATAAATATAAAGTGTTAAAAAGCTATTAAGAATAAACTTTCTTTAATATCTTAGAAAATGAAAAACATTTTTTTTTTCATCCAAGATAGAGACAATAGTCAATTTAATAAGTTTCTTAAGTTTTATTGCCGTTTTTACTTCTTGGTTTTCATTTTATATTTCATTATTAAAAATATGATGGAAGCTCACTATCAAATTTCTTCAAATTTACTACCAAAGATTGCTTGACATATGGAATCAATTTCAATTAAAATTTAGTGATTAATCGATATGTAACTTATGAAAACATTAAAGTATTGAAACATTAAGAAAAGGAATAATTTGCTTAATTTAGATTGAGGAATTCAAGAATAACAGAAAATGAAAAAAAAAAAAATCTATCGATTACAATAGCCCAATTTTATAAACAGGAAGGAAATATTACTTATATAAAACCATGTTAAGCAAAGTTAATTTGCAAAACATGCGAGCAGTTTATGAAACTTAATTTAATCATTTCATTTTAAACTTTTTTATTAAGTTAAACTTTTTTTTATCTTTTATTTTAATCAAGAATTATTACTTTATATTTATAAAAATGCATATTACTTATTGTTCATTTTATCATTATTATGTAAGTTACACTAAATGTTCAAGAATACGTGGTATTTTACGCGTAACGGTAAGGTTAACTTTATTTTAAATAGATTTTCCTAGTGAAAAAACACGCATTTCTCTTTCCTAGGCGCAACTTTAAAAATATTTTTAAGAAAATGGCCGAAAAGTTCTAGAAGAATAATATGCATTTAAATTTTTGATTATTTATTAATACATAAACTCTTCCAAAACAATGAATCTCTAAGATAAATGACTCCAAACCTCTACTTAATCGCGCGCAATAAATTTTAAAAAATTGATTACTCTCTTATAATCGAAAAATTTCACTAAGAGCGAGATTTTTCGCAATTTCGGAAGTTTTATTTATTTGAAAAAACATTACTTACACTCTTTTTGCCTCGCCATATTTTCTTGAATGACTGAAACGTGACCATTGAGCTTGCTTCAAAATTGCATTCATTAATTTATTTTCCCCTGAATTCAAAGGGCAAAAGAACTCTTTACTAAATTGCAATATCTGCATTATTTCCATTTTGGTAAATCAATAAAGGGAAGGAGGCTATTAAGAAAATTGCCCTTTTAATGAATCAATCCAACTTTCAGAAAGAAAACTTTTCACAATACTTGCTCGGAATTCTTTGCTTGAAAATGTAATCAATGACGACAGGCAATAAACTGAAAAATGAAGTGTAAAGCTTCATTTGACACTTATTTTGATTCAGGTTGCGATAATTTCAATAATTTTTTTGAATAAAATACAACTTCCACTCATTGAATTGAATGAATTAAAATTGAGATGTTTCGATTTGATTTGTAATGATTTTTTAGAAAGGTGGAATTTTTATCGATTAATGATATACCGATTTTTTTAAATAAAAGGAACACAAAATGGATTTTCAATGCAATAGAAATATGCATAAAATGCAAAAAATGGATTTTCAATTTAATACAGTTTTTTAATAAATTATAAAAACTGATTTTCAGCGTCATAAAAACATATTTTGATTGAGGTGTCATTCGGAAATTGCAAAATGTAGGTTTAAGAACCAATAGTAAATATTAATTTAATAAAGTTTTGTAATGTTCAATTTGTAGTTATGAGACTATTTAAATATTGATTTTTATTGGATTGCTTTCATAGAAGAATTGCTATTGGAAATTATAAACAAATCTTATTAGTCTGTAAGTAAAAAAAAAAAACTAATTCAAAAAATGGTATAAATAATACTACTATAAATTAAATAGGAATTGGTTCCAAATTTGAAAAAGAGAAATTCAAGTATTTATTTGTGGGACAGGCAATTTATTTTACTATTTACAAAATTATTAGAAACTTTTCATGAGTCTCTCTTTTTATGAAATTTTTATTTTTTAAATATTAAAATTTGGAAATATTGAGTTTTTAGCTGCTTTTAGGTATTCATTTTCGACAATAACTACTCAAAAAAAAATTCAAACAGTGATATTTATTAGTGATATTATTTATTTGTTTTAACAGTAAAGCATTTATTATTTATATTTTATTACATTCAATATCCGAAACGATTTCAATAGTTTTCTGCTTTAACTTTTAAGGCTTTTTAGACCGGGAGAGAGGGTTATAAAAATAAATAATTTTTAAAGGCTTAACCATTACAAAGTTAAAGGCTATTTTAAGAACGTATTCAAGAATTATTTTTTTTGTCATTAGCTGTTGTATTTTACACTAATCTAAAACAAGTTAATAAATATAATTCATTAAAAATATATTTAAATTGATTAGAATCTTACTACAATATAAAACGAAATAAAGTGCTGTAAATAGTTGAATTAGACACTTCATTATAGATAAATTTATATAATTATATTTATGCACAAGAAATTAATTTTATTTTTTATCCGAGTTCATAAACCTGTTTTTAAAACCATATCAAAAATTTAGATTGATGCTGGTAAAAAAGCAGATGACAGAGAAATTTACAACACAGAATATGCATTCAAAATGCGGATTATCTTAACATATTTATTTTTCTATCATTCAGAAATAACTAAATAAATTTTATATCATTCAGAAATATATAAACATTTTAATGCAATCAAATTTATTATTATCAGGCTCGAATATTATATATTATATAGGATATATATGATTAAAAAAATGCTCAAAATTCTCTATGGAGAAGATCGTTAAACCTATAGCAAAGAAACTGAGCAGATGATTTCTTATGGGTTGGGATGCTATCATTAAGAAAAGGCATATGCATTCTATTTTTAATTAATGGCCTTAATCCCTTTTTACACAACGTTAAAAAGTTATTTTTCCCTTTTTAATGCAGTTAAACTGTTTCTTTATTCATCTTTTTTTTAAAAATAAATAATTTTAATCATTTTTACGGCATTTTCTGTGTTTCAATCTCTGAATATCACAGAGATACACATGCGCTGGATCGCGGGCAATGATATTAAATATGCTCTAGTTTGTTTATCGATTTTGTAATTATAAAATTTATCAATTTTTGCTCTAATTTATTGGTTTTATAAACAATTCAATTGAATCTCTTTCAATTTTAAATGGCTTTATTTTTAATAAATTTTCTTTGAAAAGTATGAATTACTGCTTAATATATATAATAAACATATTCAGTTCTAAATATTTTTTCAATCTGTTATATTTCTTAAATAAATTTTGAGGGTAATTTTCACTTTAAATGAACAGTTCCTCACAAATTTTAAATTAATATCCAGTCGGTTGGTTCGAAAACAAATTGTTTTCCGTATTAAATGGCGCTGAATGTCAAACGTGTAAGCTTTCGCGTTAAGCCTAATTGTGTTATCGGATTTGAGATAAGTGGTAAAATTTTGGGACGAACTTTAATCTTCTTTGTTCTCCGCAACCGCTGGCTTTTAGCAAGCCTTTCGAAGGTTACATTTCAGGAAAATACTATTAACTTCCAAATGCGAATGCTACATTCGAAAACAGGCGATCAATAAGCGAGTTTGTCCTTGGAAACAGAATGGAAAATTTTACTTTTAGCAAATAGGCTTAAAAAGACGCTTGAGAACTTTCATATTCTAATTTGATGGAAGAATGTAAAAATAAAAGTTATGAATTGAAGATTTGTAAAAAAATATAGATATAAAGAGAATTAACAAACCCGAATGATTATTTCGTTTCATTTCTTATTTACTTATATAAAAAAGATATATTATTTTTGCTTTGATTATTTAAAACATTACTGAGCTGTATTGTAATAATTTTGAGAGTAGAGTTTTTTTAATGTAAAGAAATAAAGTTTTTATATTGAGATTTTTTTTTACTTTTAAGACGTTAATATTTTTTATAAATCTTTTAATAAATGGCAAGATTATGATTTTTTTTCTTTTTTCTCTTCATAAAACATCTAGTCTTATGCTTCATAAAAACATAAAATTAGTTGTGATAAAAGTAATAAAATCACAAGCGCAATTTTTTTTGACTGGATTAATATAAAATAAATATAAATAAAATAATTTTTTTTCTTCACCAATAACAGACTTACAATTCAATTTTTCTTTGTTGATTTTTTCGATAAAAATATGGAAGTTCAATTTTTATTTTGTCTTCAAATAATTTCACTTGGACATAGTTATATATTAAATAACGATCAAGAAAAGAAATTTGATTTCATTTACTCTCCTTATTATTTAAAGTAAAATTAAAAAGAAAAGTACCTGAAAAATGCTAAAAAGTTTAGAATTCAACTGTTACCTAAAATATGCTATTCTGAAGGCCATCGTTACGCACTTTTACATATAACTGCTCTTAAATTAAGCAATTTTATAGAAATAAATATTAACACTGACAATCAACAAATTATTTTTTCTCAGCAACTTCACAAGCTTAACTATTACTAGTAGTAAGTATAAAATTGAAATCGAACTAGTTTATAGACGCTCTATATTTTATTGCATTTCAAAATCTGTAACATATTAGGATACGAGAACTGAAAGGGTAATAACAGTCACTTGTTTGGCACGCAGTCATCGAATGATTTATAATTTTCAGTAAATAATGCCTAATCTTTTCAGCAATATCTCGATATAAAGGGGTTTAAGGAATTTTGATCACAACTCCAAGTATTATCCTCTTACTACTTAAATATTTAGAACTATTTTAAGCAACAGCAACTTTTCTTAGTTAATATAGGCTATAAGCTCAAAAGGCATATAAGAAAACGAATGGCAGACTATCACTCAAAAATTGTTCCAAATATCCAGATCCTTTATTGCATCTAACCCGCAAGATTTAATTTATTTCATCACTAAATAAGTTAATTTTAAAGATTGACGAGGATAACCAAAACAGGCATCATGGACAGATTGCCCATTATCTAATTTTTCTCTCTATATAAATTATATCTGTTTATTTTAAACCTTTGTAAAAGCACTGTCCTTTCTTGTTTACGAAGATAAATTATCTCCTTCCCTCAAATGGACTATTATTTATGGGTGGTTGGCCAGTCTCTAATGTGAAAAATCTGTAAAGGAATCAAGACCAAGAATATATCTTTGTTTTCTTTTCCATAATATGAGGAGACTTTAAATAAAAATATTAATTGCTATACCGAAACTTGGTTAGACATTCAATAAATCAGATTAGTTAAGTCTACTTCAAAATCAACTAATTCTTTTGATTAAAAAATATATCTTTTTAGAATATTGAATGAAGTATTCTAATGTTCTCATATAATATGTACGCTTTGATCTCATTTCCTCAATTGGGATCAAAGTGGCTGAATTTAGCATAACTTTCAACCTTCAACCACAAGGATGCAACAAAAGTTACCAAATTATCTATAAAAATCTTTTACATTTATAAGAACGCTATGAGTTATGTTTCCTACACTAAAATGACTTAAATTCATTTATTTTCGATAAGCTTCTTAGTATAATTTTGTTTTTTATTTTTTATACAGAAAGATGAATAAATAATTCTAATGAGTGTGCGGATGCTTTGGCCAAAGAGGCACGAAGTCTTGTCCAATCACCATCACATTTGCAAATGCGAACGTGGTGGCCAGATGCAGACTTATAAATCTGCCCTCTGGGGAGCCTTTGCTGACTTTGATTTTCCTTGAAATGTAACAACCGCACTGGCTAGATTAAGATGAAATCACTTTAAGAGAACGAATATTCTTCCTGGGTGAGACAAGAACCTTTATTAACTGTAAAAGCTTCCAGAAAACTCAGCTCACACCAAGACACATCTTGAAGTGGCCATCTATTACAGCAGATATTTCAAACTTGGTTGGCTACAGCTGATAGATTCACTTCGTGAGATCTTTTGCTGTATTAAAGTACCAAGGCAGGCTGCAATGGATCTTTGGACCTTTGGCAATATTTGAGATTTTCTTTCTTCACTAGTGCATTTCCATGGACACGACAACAACAAAAATAATAATAAATAATTCTGATTATATTTTATACCCGTATTTTCTTATGATGGATTTAAATTAGTTTCCCTTTTCCTCGGAAATTTGGAATCTAAAGATTTTTTTAATGGGTTCTATTTTTCGGGGTTAATATAAATGCAAAATGCATCATACGATCGATAATTAGACAGAGTTTCGGACTGCTCGAAACCAGTTTAATTTAATTACGATTACTTGGTATATTAGTTTAGGAAGTGACAAGAAACTATATAACGCCCACAAAGCTACAGTGTTATAGGGAATATCCATTATTATACGAGATATGTGCCTCTAATCAATTAAACTACATTTAAAAATAAGGTCGCTTTAATTACAGAGTTTCTGCGATTTTTCAGTGAAAGATATACTTGTTTAAGTCCGAAAAATGAAAGTAATGAAATGAAAAAAAAAAAAGTAGAAATGATTAAACAATAAGCTTTTGAAAACTTGGAATTATTTTTAAAAAATTGATATAAATTTCTATTTATTTATGTATCAAATTTCAAATTTATGATTCTAGATTTTCAGAGCATTGTACTTCACTCTAAATTTTTAATTAATTTCAGAAAATCTATTAATTCAGTGTTTCTCATCCTTTTAGTATTCACGGCCCAATTTTCAATCATAGTTTTCATCGCACCCCCTTCCCCACCACATACAAAAAAATATATACAATAATAATGTATTTTGTGTATTTTGGCGCTAAACCTACACTACAACCTTAATTTTAAATTTTGCAAATTACCAAGAATACGGAAATTTATTGACATTTTGCAACACCGATCCTCAGCATTGAAAAAACAAGAATCCTATGCCTTTTTATTGCTCTTGCGTCCCTCCATGTCGGGCATTCTCACGGTTTCGCGAGAAGTTTCGATTTGTCGATTTGTCTGGAATTTCTCTGGTCAGCTTAAAAGTTAAGTTAGGAGCGTGCGCAGATGTGAACAAATGTTTTCTCATAGGGAGAAGGAGAAAGTTCTATGACGCCAATTTCAATTCCAAACGACCTCATTCGAGTCGATCCTTCTATCGCTATTGAATCTATTCTTAATGTGTATGTTATATATATTTTCGTGTAATTGTAATTCACCATATTAAATATACACGTCATCAGACTTATGCAGAATCATGGATAAGTTTTTAAACCTGTAGAGGTCGAGCGGATTACAATAGTAACTTTAAGTGAGTTTGATATTTAAAAATAATTAAGAAGAAGTGCCTTGTTATGTTTAAAGTTGATTAAAGAATGTTGATTAATTATTTTGGAGTTTTATTTTGATTTGAAAATGAACTACAGTTGTAATCCGCGAGACATTTTACGTGACATTATAGAGCGTGACCGGTGCAGGGTTAAGCGGGCGTAAGCGAGCATTAGACTATAGACAAGCATCAACAAGTACACAGATGAGTGTGGTTCCGAAAATAAAATTAAGAAAATATTCTCAAGAATTCTTAAATTTTGGGTTCACTAGTACTGAAGTAAATGAAGAAGAAAGGCCCATATGTATCATTTGCTCAAAACTGATGGTGGCAGACAATCTAATAAACTTAAACGACATTTGGAAACGCTTCATAGTGAGTACAATCCCAGAGAATTCTTCGAATTAAAATTAAAATCATATGAAAAGCAAAAATCATTGTTTAAAAATAATTTGTCAGTGAATGAAAAAGCTTTAATTGCCTCTTACAAAGTTTCATATAAAATAGCCAGATGTAAAAAGCCTCACACCATTGATGAAGAGCTTATTTTGCTAGCCGCAATTGAGATTGTAGAAATTATGTTTGGAGATAATTTTGCAAAACGATTGCAGTCTATACCTCTTTCAAATGATACTTTTGCCCGTCGAATTGCTAATACAGCTCAAGATGTAGAGTGTCAGATTTTGTCGAAGTTACGTCACAAATTGTTTTCAATACAACTCGATGAGGCAACAGATAGTAATAAAGAAGCTCATTTCATCGCCTATGTTAGATTTTTTAATGATTTGTCAGTAGTAGAATTACTTTTCGGCAAACCAATGGAACTCAATGCAACAGCACTCGCATTATTTGCTATCTTAAATGATTTTATGAACGAGGCAAACATAGAATGGAAATATTGCATCGGAATATGCACCGATGGTGCTCGTTCTATGTCCGGGAGATTCCAAAGTATTCAAGCTCTCGTGAAACAAAAATTGCCACAGTGCGTCTGGACACATTGAATGATCCACAGAGAAGCTTTGGCTTCCAAAGAAATGAGTCCTGGTTTGAATATTATCGCCGTTTTCCTAGAAGAGGAAAACAGACCGGAAGCTGAGAATTTTCGTGATAGTTTATTTGATATGAAATTGAGCTACATGGTCAACATATTCGAGAAATTAAATAACTTGAATCTTCAACTGCAAGGAGCAAATATACATATATTGGATACGAGTGATAAAGTTAATGCTTTTTGAAAGAAATTGGAATTGTGGAGCAGAAATTTAAAGCAAGAAAACTTAACAATGTTTGCAAATTTGAATGATTGTATTAAAACTTGCAAGGTTGGAAAACAACATGTAAAAGTTGTTTTTGTAACCATTGAAAATCCTTTAGCAATGCTAGCAAAGAATTTTAAAAAGTACTTTCCTGCTGACGGTAAACTGATATCAAGTTACAAGTGAATGAAGGATCCATTTCAAAATACTCCCGAAGGACTCTCAATTGAAAAGAAAGAAACCTTCATAGACTTCACGGCAGGCGGCGAAACCAAAAGACAATTTAGTAATAAATCACTCTTTGAATTTTGGGCAAGAGTGGATGATGAATTTTCTGCACTAAAAACAAGGGCATTTCACATTCTACTACCATTTTCAACGTCTTGCCTTTGTGAAACTGGATTTTCTGCGGTGGCATCTTTGAAGACAAAATATAGATCTCAGCTAAATATAGAAAAAGAACTGAGAGTGTCTATTTCTAATATTAAACCCTCCTTCGAAAAACTTTGCTCTGCAAGACAGGCCCAAGAAATTCACTAATAATTATTAAATTTGTTTTTAATTCAGTAAGTTGTTTTAATTTAATAAGTTAATTATTAAATATGTCGAAATGTATTTTGTTTTGTGTGCTTAGTCACTTACTCAATTTTTTTAAATAACATTTTCTCTTGGATATCCTCGAGCCCCCCTCCCATTAGTGTGCTCGCTCCCCCCTGGGGGGCGCGCCCCACAGGTTGAGAATCACTGTATTAATTCCTAATTTTTTAATTTCTAAAACCTTTTGAAGAATAATACTATGTAACATATTTAGAACAAAACAAGCATTTGATGAATTTGTCGATAAAAAAGCCAAATGGAAACGTGAAAAGCTTGTAAAAATAAAATAGCTGCTTTATAAATTTCGGCACGTTTTGGCGTTTTCTTCAGTTTTATAAAATTTCTCAAAAAAAACTTTGATTTACTCGATCGTTAATAACAGAGAGACAAAAGACAGCGCAAATCAAAATTCGCCAAATCAGCAACCAGTTTCAAAAATTTTATTGGTGTTTTCAATTTTGTTGAGAATTTTTATTCCCTGCTAAGAATTTTCAAACGCTTTGCAGCTTATTAATCTAAAATGTATAAAAAATATGCAATAATTTTTCACTTTTGAGACTGATTATTAAAATTGTTTCAAATGATTTGATAACTTTTTATTAATGATTCAATAGCAAAATATATTCAATAATAGTATAAAAATGAAAATTTTATTTGATGGGCTTAAGATTCAGAGAAATAAACTTTTCAAAGCCTTTATATTCCTGTCTCACCTTTTATTTAAATCCTTTCCTACCTTAATTATTTTTTTAATATTTATAAGCAAAAAAGTTTTGTCAAAAGATATCATCGGGTGTAATTCCTTTCTAGCTCTATAATCTCAATAACCATTTAATTCATATTTTGATATGAATATTCCTTATTTCAAAAGCAACAGGACTCTTTTCGAATAAAAAAAGCACTAGTATGTATTCTGAATGCATGGCGCTACGTTTAGAGAAGAGGTAACTTGAAAGAAAATATTTTGTCAACGCTATCTTTTAAGTGTTAACAATGGTTCAAAATGTTTCAGTTGAAATGTGTTCATTAACCAAATACATAAAAGTGAATGAATTAAATCCGTGTAAATATTGTTATGTGAATTCGTCAATAGTAATTTAGAAATGCTTAATAACTATTATTGCATAAGCAAACCTTTTATTTCTTATGAATATATAGCATATCGGGAACACACCTATCAATTTTTTTTGCTGTATACTATACAAAGAGAAAGTTCTATAAGTTTAATACATTCGGCCATGATATTTTTTATATATCCTTGATTCCGGAAAAAATATTTTTGAAAATATATCTATCTTTATCACAATGCTAGAAAACGAAAGAAGCAAGGCTGAGAAATTAATTGATAATCAACAAAAATTGCGTCTAATATGAATTATATTTATAATTTCGTCACCATTTAGCGAAAAGTGAGATATTGCAGTTCTATAATTTATTCATTAATAACATCAATCACTTATTTTGACATTAGATGTTCAAAAACATAACTTTAATATAAAAATGCTTCACAATATTCAAGAGGTAAAGAATTTTTTTAATCAAATTATTTTCCTCCTGTGAAGAATTTTAAATCAAATTCTTTTTAATTTGAAGATATCCAAGGGAGGGAAATCAATTTAATATTTGAGAAATTGAAAACAAAATTCAATTTTCTTGTTAGTTGGAGCAAATAATATGTGCTACTCAAAGTTGTAATTATTAATCCTTGAAATTGAAAATACGATACTTGTTTTTAATTTTACAATTTTTCTGATAATATTTGATATTATTCAAGATAAATTTGAAAAACAGATGCCGATATTGACTCATAAAATTAAAACTGTGAATTAATTATATTTTCAAATTGTTATACTAAGTTATATTTCATAGAAAAATTTAGTTAATATTATAGTTAAATCGTATTAATACATGAGATTATTCAGATTTCGGAGCTAAATATTTATCTACCTTAAGAACTTGTGAAACTGTAACGTTCAATTTTTTTCTAATGCCTGTCAATGCAGTTTAAACAGTATATACACATTAAAAAATTAAAAAATAATACCTCATCGAAATGAAATAAATAAATAAAAATTTACTTTTCTTAAACTTTTTGAACTGTAAGGAAAGGAATAAAAAGATTTAAAGCAATTGGTTTAACACCTATTTTTTACATTAATTCCAACAAATATATTAAATATTTTGTCTTTGATTCGTTATATGATCTGTTTATTAGATATATTAAAAATTTGAGACCCCCATATCTAAATAGCAGCGATTAACTTTAGCTATGAACTACTAAGATTAATTTTAAATTCTGAATTATACCACAAAAGTAACCGAAATGAATCTCATAACTCAAAAAAGTGAAAAAACTTCTGCACAAACATTTTTGAAACCACGTAATCGAATTAGCAACATATTGTAGCTAATTCGATTTGTCTAGCTAAGATTTGTTTCGAAACTATGAGATTACTTTAAGATCGAATATTTGACCTTTCAGAGCGTCCAAGGTAGATTATGGACAAGAGAAAAACTGAAAATTCAATCTCGAAACTTTCCATCTAAAGAAATAAATATTGAGTAAATATGATTCTTTGTATATTGATGAAACATAATTCTTTAATAAACATGATTCTTTGTATATATATTTTTTATATTTCTTATCATGATTATTATTCAAATTAATTTTTAAACGGAACCGATTTTCACTTTTTTAAAAAAACTAAATGATATTTAAAATGTTGATTATTAAAAAAATGTAAAATTAATTGGAACTCAATAATTAATTTTAAAATATTAGAAGATTATAAATATATACTTTGAAGAAAATGCTCTTGATGATGTTAAAAATTGCATTTAGGGATGGAAAATTTTTCTGGAATGCTATTGGCATCAAACTGACCGGTCAATCTTTTTCACAATTATTTATTGTTTGCGTTTTATTAAGGATGACACTCTAAAGATCTCCATTTTATTCATTATTGGACTTTTTGGAAGTTCCTATATTTATAAGTTCATGAAGATAGTGTATTTTCGCTAGATCATATAAGGTTAGTAATGACGATAGAATAATTAAAAAAAAATTTGAGACAATAAAATCATGTCTGAAAAATTCCAATATCTAATTTCCTTACATTGTTCAATCATGTTAGTTAAATTCAGTAAAATACTTATGAGGCAGTTATATTTTAAACAAAAAAATATTCAACGAGTCTGCAAAAATAAATTATTAAATCGTGAGGTTTCAACTTTCGTTATTTTAGGCTAATCAATGGCTATCTAGAAGAAGTGCCGTGTGTGAATAGACATTCTTTGAGATGGTCATTGAAATGATCTAAGTTCATTTGAAATGTTGAAATTTAAATCTTTATAACTAGTTAAAATTTAATCTGAAAAGAGTACAACATTAAAAAAATGCTTGTGTATAAACAATATTTTAGTCAATATAATAAGACGGTAGTATAGTATATATAGATATTTAGACATTGCTATTTTTTCAAAAGTAATTTAATTAACTTAAACAGAAGAAAATATGATTCTTTAATTTAGAGAAATTCTCAGGTCGAAATTTAAATCTATCGCTAATAGTTAAGAAATGACTGTTAAAAAATCGGGTCTCCATTAAACTGGATAGTCTGTATTTTAAATTACAATAATTTTGAGTATAAGGCTCTATTAATTATTTACTATAATTATGCGCTTATATTTTATTCCGATACTAAAAAATGTTTTTTTATTAGATGAATTTGATATATTTTAACAATGATGGAAATAAAAAGAATGGATGATTTATTTCTTAGTTCACCTGATTAAAGAATAGAAAATAAACAGATATATTTTTTAATTTTATTGATTTACAGCAAATATCTTTTTTATAAAAATATTTATAATTAAATGATAGAAATCTTAGCTTACAAGAAACAGAAATCGTTTGCAATCAATTCGAAACTTAATGCTTGAAATAGCACACTATTTCATTAGAAGTAATTTATAAAGAAAAATTGTAAAGAATAAAGAATTTAATTTATATAAGTTCAGAACCAAGAGCAACAAACAGAAAAATAATTTATTGAACTTAATGGTAATTTTTTATTAAAAAAATCGAACATTTTAATTTGCGATTTCATTTTCTGTCTACAATGAAACCACAATTCTATATTCTTTTTTTCTGCTACAAAACCACTTTTCCGTAACGAAAAAAAAAATCGTTTGTTAAATTCTTTATTTGCCGTTTTATTTTCGTTTGCTCAGCTATCAATAACAATGCCATATTCAGCTTTTTTTTTTCTTATGAAATGTGAAATGTCACAAAAAATGCAGTTTGGATGTGCCCTCAAGACTTTTACATAAATATATTTCAAGATTATTTGTTTACGGAGAAGAGTGGTTGCTGACTTCAGCGACGTTAATTTGTAACCGTGAGGCACTTTTTTAATAAAGGTTTCTTCAAGAATTTTTTATATTTTTTCGCTTCTTTTTTGCCTTGATAACATGAAGAGTGAAAGAAAAGTATACTCATAGATAAAAGAATATATATTAAAAAAAGTCAGCATCTTTTCAAATGGAGAGTGCTTCTCAAAATGAAACTGAAACACTTATTAAATTTTTAACAGTATTCATATTTTTTTATAACTATTACATTTCATCTAGAGTTATTTTAGTAAGTGCGGTACGATTTTAAATTAGATTTTTCTTAGCATATTATAGAGAATTTAATAATACACATATAGCTTATGCGGAGTTTTATGATTTAAATAACAGAGAAACTTAATTTAAATCATTTTAATTTCAAATTTTTAATTAAAAATGCCCAGGAAGCAGTATTAATTTAAATGGAATTTTTTTTTGTCATTTAATATGGAGGAAATTTTTTGGCATTAAACAGAAAGCCTACTAAATCCCTTGCTCCACTTCTATATATTGATAAAAAAAAAGTATTTAAATTCTGAAATGTGGAGATTTTTTCAGAAATAATTACTAATTCATGGAAGAGAATATCTTTCTTTCCTTTTAAAAACAGTTATATTAAATCAATGAATTATACTCAGTAACTCTTAATTAGGAATTTAGATATACGCTTTTATTCATAGTTCAAATACGTGTCTGTGATTACGTATGAAATAATAATTCGTATAAAGTAAGGAACTAAGGTAAGTCAATGTTCCAGAACAATTGGATTTTGAAGATACATTAATTACATTTTCCCAGAAAAAATATTTTTAAATCAAACGAGAGGGATTTAATAATCTCAACAATCGAATACAATAAATTTTTATTCAAATCTTTTAATTTATAAGTATTTTAAGGTTGCACTGTATATATATTAGCAATGAAATTTTAATAATATATCAAATTTCTATGTGAAATAATTTAAAATTAAATGCATAAGTACGATTTAATTTTCTCAATAAATATATGTTTAATTTATTAAAGTGGTAAATTCTGGAAAAAACGAAAAATTCGCAACTCTAATATATAAAAAGGATTTAGAATAATGGGATTTATTTCAAAGGAAATTTTTCTATAAGGAAATAAATTGTAAAACTTATTATACTATTTAGAATATTAATGATGAATCTGAAAAAATATAATATGTTTAGTTAGATATATAAATAAAGGAAATATTATTTCAAAATATTTTGTGTAAATGCAGTAAAGATTCCTTAAATTTACATATATATCTAATAAAGCTTAGTAAATATATTTAAAAATGTTATGTTTGATAGATTTTTTTTATTAAAGTTCTTACAAAATATTCTGATTTCCTTTAACCATTTCTTAATCTCAGACAAGTAGAGCAAAAAAGTTATCTCTTATTATCTGAAAGACAGCAGCTGCTTTAAATAATTTTGTAGATTTGAAAGTAAACCTAAAAATAAGAGCTGAATTGTAGGTTGAATTCCACTTTAATTAAATATGTTCTATACTTTAAATCCCAAAGAATTAAAAAAACATTCGATGTGTCTGCATTTCATGGTTTAAATAAAATTAATGTCTGCCTGTTTTATAAAAAAATGCCTTTTTTTTGTCGTGGTATCTCAGAACAAAATGAAATTTGTAATTTAAATTTATTTAGAAATTATTAAAGGGTTTATATATCATTCTGATGTATTTAGAGCCAACTACCAGAGAAGTGGGGATAAAAATATAAACAAAATTCAAATATATTTTTTTTGATACTGGGGTAAAAATTCTGCCAACAAGAATATATTTCCAAAATTTACAGATTTTTTAAAAATTATTTTTATGATATATAATATCAAAAATTTCATTGAAAATAATTTTTACAAGAGATATTCTTTTGTGCAAACCTGATTCAATTCTTTTTTCCCATGACTGGATTTTCTCTGTAAGTCGAATTCATTTATTTATAATTTAATAAGCTTTTTTTAGTTGTTTTACAGTTTTAATCGTAAAATACAGAACTATTTTTTTTCCCAAAGAAAAAATATTTTTTAAGTCAATTTTTAAAAATATTTTTTTATACAATTAATTTTAGAGTGTCAGTGGAGATCGCGACATATTAGCTGCAAGGTTTTGAAAACAGAATTAAAGAATTTATTTTTAGCAATGATTCTCTTGAAAATTGGTTTTATAAGTGAACTTGAATCCCTTTAAAGCCACAATCATGAATAAAATAATTTCGTTTAACACTGAAGGGCTTATTGAACAAGTTTCTGTTTAATAAGTCACTGAGTCAGTAAACTACTGAAAAATAATTGAATCATAGAATTAGTAGTTAATTTATGAATTTTATAATATGATAGAGCACCTTCTGTTAAGGACATTATTCGAAGTAAATGTTTATCACTATTTAATTCAACAAATATGATCACACAAGCTCAACAGTTGACTTTAATGATTGACCATGGTTAGAAATTCTTTTTCATGATCACGGATTTGTATTAATTTTTGTAATAATAAAGAGATCCGAATAGGAACCTGAAAGGGTTTCATTTAAATGATTTGAAAGCATTGTTAAATAAAGAAAAAAAAATGTTGGGAGAAGTTTCAGCGATTGAATGAGGTGTAATAAGTATCGGTTAATTAATTGATACTTTGCATTTTATAATAGCATTCGAGCTACTTTTTATTCATGGTAGTATTTATCTGAAATTATATGATGACGTGAGTGCTCTGAAATAACTATTTGAATTTAAAAAATATTAAAATTAAGAATTAAATTAACTATTGAAACATTGGAAGGTATTTCTATAATTGTATGCAGTCGCAGGCCTGTACAGTATATTCTGCATTTAACAATTATATTTCGTCTCTAATTAAAAATCTTATTAATATGAAAGGGTTTCTGAAATTCCTAAAAATTTATGAAATTGCCTTAAATTTAAAAATAACAATCTCCGAAAATCGGCATTTAATTTTGGTTACGTTTTTCACACAATGTCAACAAGAAAATTTTCAGTTTATGTGGACTGTCTTACAGAAAATATGCTTCTCACATGTTATTAATAATTGACGCTGGCAGTAAAGATTTATACCACCCTTTGAATTCAACAATTCAACACTTTAAATAAACTGATTTTCTTCCGATTTATATTTTGCTGTCAGCTATATTTTGCAATTCGCAAAGTATTTATTTATTCATTTCCACTTTTAGAGAAAATCTTTCTCCCCCAAGGAAAAAATAGATTTCAAAAAAGGAGACAGAAAATATAAATGCGAAAACTATAAACCTTAGAATTCTTTTTTCATCTTTAACATTCTATATTCAAGAAAATGTCATCTAGAGTTTTATTACGAATCTGAGGCAAATATTTCTTACTCGGGACTGCAGGACATTTCAATACTTATCTTTCCTTTTCAAGAGGTCACATTTGTTTTCTTAGGATAAGGCAAATATATATACAAAAATGGTCTCGAGGCAAAATTCTCTCTCCGCTCTAAGTATTTTAGAATATAAACTGGAAAATGCAATAGCAATTGAATAAATTTTAATCAGATCGCTTTCTGATGATCTGAAGTTTTAGAATTGCCAGTTTATTAAAGTTGGTAGTACTCGCAGAAGAAGGACATAAAATTTTTGTTGGTATGAAAGAATCTATTCCTAAGAGTGGAGCGAAATCAAAATGGTTGTTTTTATAGAGAATACGGGATCCATTTACTTATAATGATATGCTACAAAAGTGTGAGGTTAGTTCCCCTGACCCATTAAGTTTTAATTTACCTTAGCTTGAATAACTCGTTGTTACCTAGGATTTCTTGGGAGATAATATTTATTTGTATAACATTTTTAATGTAAAAACTACTTTTTCATAAATAATTATTGCGCTCAAAAACCTGAAATGTTTTTAAAATGAAAATATCAATTAAACCAAACTATTTTTAAAATCTGACATCTGATATTTTCTTTAATTAGCTATTAATGCCCTTTATAGAAGTATTTCAAATATTATTCACAAATATTCAAGTATAAGAAAAATTTAAAGAGTTTTTTGAGATAATTGAAAAATTTTTAATTAATAAAAAACGAAAAAATGAGTCACATTAATTATTGTTCCTGTGGTAAATTGTCAATCATCTGCTTTTAACATCATATTTAATGTTATTCTATAATTAATTTACTGTGTATTAGCAATATTTTTTTTAATTGAATCTTCTTCTTCAATAACAAAAAATGTTTTTGAATATCGTGCTACAAAATTAAGTTTGAAAACTCTATTAAGATACGAGGAATAAACTTATTGGAAAGGAAATTTATGTCGCGGAAAAATTAGTTATTTGAATTTAAATGAAATAGAAAATTAGTTTCTTTTATACAATATTTTCTAAAAATAACACGGAAAAACACTTCAGTTTTGATTAAAATTTAATTAACTAATAGTTTCAGACGATTTAAGCAGCAATAACTTCGTGTTCTTACTAAATAAACTGTAGAATTTGTTTGAAATTGTTAAAACTGTCCTGAAAAATATTTGTTTTCAAAAATGAGGAAGAAATATATAAAAAAAGATAGATTAGCTCAAAACTCTCTCTGTTGCCTAGTGAAGAATATCTGAAATTTCCATATTTAAGGAAATATTAAATCTATTTTAATTTAATTATAACGAATTGGGTTAAAAATAATCTTTGAAATGTGTGCTAAAATTAGAGAAAATTCTATAACGCAACTGCGTGTGTATTACTAAAAATATAATCTATCATTTTTTTAAGATGAAGAAAAAAGTATATTTTTCTACATCTCTAATATTGAAGCTCTAAATATTGAAGAAAGGAGCAGAAAATTATTTTGATAATTATTGAAGTATTTAAAGAATTATTTTAATTTGAAAATTGGAAATAGCACAGTTGATCCAGAAACATATTCTAAAATATTATACGCAAATTTTAGGTTCCAAAACTATTCAGTTGATGCTTTAGCAAAAGGCAGAAAACATATAAATTTTCTGGTTCATTTATTATAGAAAAACTTACGCCATTGTGAATAAATTACAATGCTGTTGCTACGAATAAAGCAATCAGCATTTGAACAGATGATACCATAGTATTTTTATAATTTGTTGAAAAAATAATATTACATTAAGTCAATATGACAAGAATTTTAGAAAATAAAGCAGTCGGTCTGTAACAACTTATAATAGAGCATTGATACAGTTGAAATAAGAAAATTGTAATTCATAATTTAATAAAGAACGTTTTTAAATTAATCGAATATTTTAAGAAGTTTTTTCAAAAAATAAAAACTTTTCAAAAATTTTAGAACTTAATTTCCTTTCAAAATTTATTTATTTTATTCCTAAAAATTGCAAGAAATTGGTTAAGGTTATTTAGGTGATAGCACGCATTGGCTATATTTTCAATTAATTTTAATCAGTGGCCACTAGATAATTTCATTTCTAATTTTTAATGATTTTTTTTCTAATTTTTAATAATTTAAAATGATTTTTACAGATAGAAATCAATACCCTTTTAAAGGAAAAATAATTCTGAGAAGAAAAAAGTAAAGAATAATTTATACTAAAGACGAAATTATGCATTTAATAATGTTTCCTATAAATTTTGTTTTTAAAATAATTTCCGGTCATGTGGTGATTATAATCAACTTTTCACTGAGAAAGAAATTTTGAATTTAGGTTGAAACTAGATCATTTATAATTTTGAATGATAAACTAATACCTTTTAGATTTCATGCCTTCATTAGTTTGGAAATGAATAATCATATGCCAAAATTTATTTGAGGGCTACATTTATTAGATAATTATTAAAAACAAGTAAGCTTCTAATTTTTGAGATAATTAAGATAAATTTTGTTAATATAAAAATATAAATTTATCATTCTTTTTGTTAATATTTCGAGATATTAAATGGTTGTATAATAAAAAGTTAGATTTTATACACAATATCGAGCTTAGAGTTGACATAAATACACTCATATTAGAAGAAGCATATTGATGACATTAGAAAAAAGGTGTTGTATTTTGCTTTTGTTGTCGAAAAAAATTTAGCCAATTAGGTGATTTTTTCAATTTTTTTTCAACTGTAGAGCATGTGATTTGATCTACATTTATGAACATATTTATTGTATATATATTTATGCACTAAGTATATTTTTATGATAGAGCGACATTTTTTCTTTTCGCTTTTCGCTCACCATTACAACCAACAAATACAATATATTTTTACCGTCGAGAATGTTATCGATGAAAGAAAATATATATTAAACCGTATAAAATTCTAGTAAACATAATATAAACATTTGATATTTTCATAGTATATCTGATATTAGGATGTGCGGATGATACAATTTAAGATAAAAATAAATATAAAATTTTCTCCCCAAATGTTTTAGCTTATTTTTTTTTAGAAATTTTTGTTCCTATTATTTTAACAATATATATCACTATTCACAAGAAGACTTCAAAAAGGAATCATTAACTTCGTCTTTGATAATCTGCCAAAATATCCAAAAAGCTGTGATACTAAGCATTCAGATTCAGATTTGGAATTTTTCCAAAGCAACGAATGCCAACAACATATTCATTTTAAAATGTTTACTACTCAGTGTTGAAATTTTTGGTAGAAAATGAAAGTTAGAAACGCTTTGAAAGTTCGATATTATGAGAAAATTCCAAATATAGCCACGGGGATATGAAAATCGATTCTTACTGTGTATTCAGACTGTAAAATGCATCATTAAAGGATCCTGAAATCATGAAAATATTGGGGAAAGAAATATTGCAAAATTTTTCTTCTATATCGAACTTAGGTGTTTCTGTTTTCATTGAGAATGACTTTGTGGTTTCTTTTATTATTCATTTCTTTCAATCAACTCATCTTCGGTAAATCTTTTTGAAATTTAGACTTTAGCAATGAAAGTGTTAAAAAAGCAATGTATGCAAGTAAATATACAGTTTAACCATAAAATTATGTTTTATTTAGATAACATTTAATATAAATTTTTTAACCGTGATTAACAATGATTGGTTATATTTTTTAAATTTCATTTGTGAATAAAATTACTTGTTTTGTTTTATGATTTTCATTTCCCATTACTTTTTCACGAAAAGTCAGAAGCTCACTATCAACTTTTCAATTATTTTAACTCAAAAATTTTTAAAACAATTAGCCGATTTTTAATTTTTCAGTTATATGTTCTGAAAATATTATCCCAAAAACAGTTTTTAAACTATCTAAAACTACCTTAATGCCATTAGTTTCCTCTTTGCTCACTTTGTCTTTTAGTAAGTTTTAAAATTTAATTCTGTATACAATCTGTAAAAATGTTTATATTCTGATGATGGAATTTAAATTCAAAATAAATAAGTAATTATTCAAATTCCGTTGCTCAATCATACCATTCATTTGCATATTTTAGCCAAATTCTAAACAATATAAAGATCCTCTTTCTTTAAATATTAATTCTGATAAAGGATTTATTTCCTATTTTGTACACTTTTTGATTTGAATGATCAGCAATTTGTTGAAAGCTGTTTCCACGAAATCCATATTTTTCAGGATTAATGTAATAAAATGAAATATTACATAAACAGTTTCTATTAGTTTGACAGCCAGAAAAGCAGATTTTTGTGGAAAATTCATTGATTTTCCGAAGCATTAAATCTGCTGTAAATCTTTTTCTAATACCTCTCTTTAACTCGCTTGTATCATCTTTGATAGACGATTTTACATATTACAACTGTTGGATCTTCACTGATACCGAAAACAATAAAAAATATGCATTTAATAAATTGTCAGATTTGTGTTAGAACCATCCAAAATTTGTACTAAAAGTAATGAATGAAAACTATTATTTCCACTTAATTTAATCGTAAAGAAGAAATAATGTATTTATGATCAAAGGAAATTATATTGTAATGAATTCTATCCTAAATAAGAAGAGCTATCGGCACTGAAATTTCAATAATTGACATTCGTAATTTTAAAACACCTTTTCCATTCTTCAGCATCATTTATCAAAACCATCTTTTCGGTTTTGGTTCTAAAATTGTTACGATTCAAAAACAAGTCTGCAGCCATATTGTATCACTTAATCCCAATTATAGTTAAAAGTGTAGTTTTTTAGAACTAAATTCTGGACTTTAGAGGGGCAAAAAATCAAAGACAATAGATAACAGCAAACTATAAGCATTCAAGCAAATTTTGATTAAAATTAAACAAATTTTATTGAAGTGCTGTGGGTACATATACAGAAATGTGCAGATTTCCACAATAAAGAAGTAGAGGACATTAAATTGAAATTAAATTTTAGGTAATCTCTGTAAGAGGGTGGATTGATGGAAGAAAACTATCTGAGCAGTTGGCCAAACAATAGCTAATTGTTTATCTTTTAATGGACAAATATCTTCAGAAAGGTACGCTATTTAAAGAAGAGAATTGGTGAATTGATATTAATGCTGTGATCACATAGCTTATGCTTTTCGTTTTCCTTAAGATACCTTTCAGATGGGAAATAGGATAATATTTAGGGATTTTCAAGTTATGATCACAACATGTTGTCTTCGAGTCTATGTATAAATGCACATGTAATTGCCTACAACTTGTTAGAGAGTGATATTATGACCGAAGATGTTGAATGGCCCTCATCAGGGCAATAGATGGGAGAATTTCTAATGGTTATTAATGTTCTGAGTACAATCCTTTCTAAAATAAGCATGTTTCTTCATGGGAGTAGAGGTAATTCAACCTCACAACTTTAAATTACCTAAGAGAGAAGCAAGAGAGCGTAAGCTTTTCTCTCCTATACTTGGGATCTCCAGCTGAAGAACATTACTTATAACCTTTACAGAAAAAAAGTATATGACTTCATTAACAATGATATCCCATCTAGCTATCTATAAAGACTTCAGAATTCCTTTTTCTAGTTGTAAACATGTCAAACAATAAGCTACTATTGCAATCTTAAAAAGCTGAAAAGTATTTGAGGATTTAACTATTTGCAACCACTTTTCCAAATTATTCATTTTTGCATAATGAACACAAGTCCATGCAGTTAAAATAAATTCTGTGATATTCATTTCCATTAATTATTCAACAATTTAAAACCCCACTCGTTTTCCGGTTCTTAAGTAAATTGAGAACATTAAAAGAGTAAATCTTTAAAACATACTTTTTACAGATTTTTGAATAGCCGAGAAAAATTTTGCATGCATTAATTAAGAAATAAGATGAATACAACGTGATAAAGATATCTTGCGCTACGTAGATTTAGTTTATACTAGGAATAAAAAGCCATCCTTTAAAGTAAAATTCAAATTCTGATGTGGATCATTTCACTATTACAAGTTCCATTTTTTAAATTAGTTATTAGACAGGGGAAAATATCTGAGTTTTCTCAGTCTTTAAGTCACGTTTAAGAGCTATTTAAGTTTTTAAATTGTAAAACCAATTTTCATCTTTAATATTTATCATCCTAAAACGAAAGGTGTTGAAAAATTATTCCCTCAAAATTAAAAAAGTTTCTGTTCCCAAAACTACCTTATATCTTATAAAAATAAAATGAAATTAGGAATAAAGTTTTCTTTTAGTCTAGACATTTCACAAAAGAAAAGAAAAACTTTCATATGGCAGGTCTTTTCTTTCTAATCACTTAAGAAACTTCAGAGATTTTCGAAATGGTGAAGTAACAGTCCTTAAGCGACCAAGTTACGTTTTACTTACACAGGTACTTTTTCACAGTTGCCAGAAAGTCTTTGAAATTATAATAAGATTGTGGTTTTTTTCTTAACGTGATCGTGAACCTCATCCTTAAAGCAGCAATTATCATGTTTTAACAAAGGTGTTTTAAATGCATAAAACATCGCACACTTTCAAAATAGAATTTAAAGCAGAGAACGTTTTCAAGAAAAGCTTAACAAGGGACATGATTTAAAATTCCGAAGTTGTAGCTAGTTTTGCCTGTCTTTATCGATGCAACGATTCAATAGGAAGAAATAAATCATTTTAGAAACATTTTGGTCAATGTTTGATTTTAAAGACATTTTAAAATACTTATGATGAATTTCGAAAAGAGTTTGTTATCATTACAATTAAATGAATTCTGTCTTTTGAAACTCTATCGCATATTAAACAAATTAAATAATAAAAAATATTTTTATTTCTTGCTAAAAATGAGAAACATTCATTGTTATATTTTTCCTGAACATTTATAATCTTCAAAATATTAGAAAAATTGAAAACAGAAAACATGTTTTCATCTTAACTTTCAGAATAAATTCTTTTAAAATTATATAAGAAATTTTAAGCTTTATGACACAGTTATTTGTTTTATATGATACTTTAGCATAATTTAAATTATCTATTTTCTTTATAAAAAGCATTGTAAGCCATTTTAGCATATTTCTAGTAAAAAACGATATTTATCAAAAATGTAGACAAGCTTTTCCCCAAAATTATTTGTTTTTGCAAAATGTTTTGAATAATAATACAGGTAAATTTATGGAAGAACACATCAAAACTACACATCATATTTTAAAAAACAATTATTTTTGTATATTCAGTCGTAAATTTTTTAAAACATTAATTATGATTAAAGGAAAATAAACAGGAAATAATAAGGTTTTAAACAAAAAATGAGGAAAATGCAATGATTTTTTCAGCTACTATGCTTTAATCTTTTTAATTTGTTTTATTTCATAGCTTTATTAGAGATATAAATATTAAGTAAAGAAAATAATACAATAGCATGATCAAAATTTAAAATTTTTTTATCATGCAGTTTATTGAATTTTAGATAATTTTAAAAATACATATGAGAAACGAAAATTAAAAATTAATAATGAAATTTACTATTGCAAATTTCAAGTTACCATGTGTGAACATTATTATTTTTTAAGTTATTATTTGTCCTAATTAGTTGAAGTAATTAATCAGTTTAAACCGGTTTGAAACTATTAGATTAAGCACGTACCGATATTTAAACGATGGGGTTCTTTCATCTGAAAATCGGTCAAGCTCCAAAACTTTGTATGCCAGCTAGAAAAATTGAAAATCGATTTTCCAGGCCAATTTTCAGATGAACGAATTTCACCGCTTTCCTAAATACAGACGCATGTGTAATCTTATAATGTAGTGATTGTTTCAAACCGGTTTAAACTGGTTAATCACTTCAATTAATTAAGAAAATTCGTAAGAATTCAATGGATGTACAATTTGGAAATCAAGTGTAGCTTCAGTTGGCGATAAATCGGCGAATGTGACAACCTTCTGAATTATTTCCTAATAACCTAATTTTAATTGGTTGAAATTATCCCTGACCAACAAACTTTATAGATTAATCAAACATTATTTTAATTCGTTTGATTTATTTTTAAAAAAAAACGTTGCCTGAATTAGACAATAATACTGTGAATTTCAAGAGAAAAGCTACAACAACAGACGATAGATAGTTCAAAAGCTATACTGTGAAAGCCAGCTCCAAAATAAAACGACATTAGCTAAGGATAGATATTTCAAAAGCTACACAGTGGAAGTCGACTCCAAAGCAAAAAAAGCATAAATTTGTTTGTTGTTTACGCATTCTGAAGCTTCGTTGCCTTTAAATCACTTCAAAAACCTCAAGCGAATAAAGCATCATCTTCTCTCATGATAATATATATTTTTAAGGAATTTATATCATTAAAATATATAGAGCAATTTTAAGATGCCTGTGATATATATATATATATTCCCTCTAACTTATTTCTTTCATTTTGATACCAATAAATGTACGTAATGATTATAATGTAACTGATATAAAATATGTAATTACTTCTACTCTGCTTATATTTATGATCGTAGGGAGGAGTTTTACTTATATAAATAACACTATTAATATATATGTTAATCATGTATGTCACTAATTACAGCAGCTATAAATATAATATTAGAATCTGAGTTTTTGTTTATAAATTTTCACTGATATTCTTATAACTGATTCCATTTCATTGAAAAATATTAATAAACAGTATAATTATAAATTAATTTCATTAAAAATGTGTCAATTGTAGCTATTTGAAAATAAGTTATCATAGCAACTACCCTAAAAGAAACTAAAATATGACACTGGGTGAAGATATAAACTTGAAATAAATTAGCATTTGTTGATGTATTACATTTATTTATTACATAGTTAAAGCGTTTATTTATTATCTATTTACCAGAAAAGAAATATTTACGTAATTCTTTAAATAAATAAAAATGCAGTTTCTCACTGATGCTAGTCCTTAGGATATTCATTAATACAATACCTAACAACAACTTAGACATTGAAACGATTTCTTTAGAAAATAATTCTTGAAGATTCTTTGATTTACTTTAGTAAATTCGTGGGAAAGAATTTGCTTTGATTTTCCTTTAGATTAATTGGATGCATTTATCAACAAGCTATCGAGAATGCAAGTTTTCATTCCTGTATTTGGTTTCCCAGAGGAGATTTCGAGGAAATGTGACTTGACTAACAAATCTCTCGAAAACTTCTCTGTGATGTCGTGTTTGTCTTCTGGAATTTGTTCTTTTCAAAGAACATCTTAATTTTGAAATTATGCCTAGATCATATCAAAATATGTTTTTGAATTCGTATGAGTTTGGAGTGAGTATATGGAAACTTAAAAAATTTTGCCTCCAGTAATTAAGAAACCAATGCCTTTCAAACCATTTTCAAAAGTGCTTTCGGTAAGTTATGAAAGCATTTATAAAATGTATCCCGAATAGTTATTCTTAATATTACATTATTCTCAAGGAAATGTATTGGTTCCACTGTTTTCAAATTTTTAAAGTAGATTATAATAATAAATGAAAATAGTTTCAAATTTTTTTAAATGTAACATATTTAATTAAATACATTATGTAAGAATAGAACATATTTTATGTTAAATAATCACTACTATTGATATAAATTTAGAAAATGATTGTAACGGAAAAATATCGTTTGAAGTTAATGATTGTAGCAAAAGGAAAAAGACTATAAATCGTTTCTAAACGAATGAAATTTTTATTTATTAATTGTTGATTGTTTATTGACAATGCTAAAGTATTCATAAGGTATTCTAAATCTAAAATTATAGAAACATTTTTAATCTTTCATATAAATGTTTTACAAAAAAATTCCTTAAAATTTAATGAATAATTAATTTCTTATTGTTTTCACTCAAATCATATTCTATAATCCTTTACTAAATTATGAATAAAATTACAGTATTTTTTCTCGAAGAGAAAAATTTGGGCCATGAAATTCAAATAAAAACAATTCACCTGTCTCAACTTATTCAATACTTGTTATATTTTTATTTCCTATTTTTGTTATATTGAGAGCTTATATAATAAGCAGTAATTTGAAAAATAAAATTAATTCATTAAAATGCCAAGAATAATTAAATGTATTAATAAAAACTTATATAGAAATAAATACTTATAATAATAAATTTATTATTATTTAATTGAAAAATATAGGCGATTCCATATGTGTTTTAATAAACATTAAAAAAAGCACAAAGCAAAACCAATGGCTTTTTCCAAAATCACTAACTGATTTTTATATTATACCACTATTGTCTTCATCGTCGAAAGAATTTAATACCTAAGGAATTTTTAATTTGCCCCATATTTCTTGTTAAATTGGAATTAAATAAAAGAAAAGTTTCAGTAAAAAAAAAACTAAGTGAATGACTAGCTAATACTAACTGAATATCATTAGTAATTTAACTAACAAATTGAAAGAGAATGGAATACTGGAAAAGTAATCTTATTACCGAAATAATAGTTAAATTAATTATAAATAATGTTATCTCTAATTGTGTTCTTAAATTATAAAAATACTTTTCTGTTATTTTGATTTTCTGTTACATTGTTCGTTTTTTAAATTTGTTTCGGAGAATATAATTCCATTTACGTCATGAGAGGAGTTTGGTGCAAAATAGTATCGTTTTCAAAATTTTGCATGTTTTTTATTCAGGATCATTTCTGTTTACTCAATAAACCTTAGAATTAATTTTTTTTGTCATAATTGGATGAAATTTAACGATATTCTTTTTTTGTTATTATTTTTAAATATTTTTAATTTTGCAATAAAATTATTTTTCTCCCTTTCTCGATGTTTACTTTTTCTGAGAGAAAAGTAATAGAATTCTTTAATAATTTTTCTTCCTTATGAAATAAGATAAAAGAAATTATCCAAAGTAGAAATAAATACAAAGTTGGAATTGAAAAAAAAAAAAAAAAAAAAAAAAAACGGTATAAAAAGGAAAAAAAATGGTGAATCCGTTCTGAAGAATTCTGTCAAGGGTTAATTTCAAACATTTTTACTGGTAAAGTTCTGACTTCCGTTTAAGGATTGACCCCCCGTGATCCAAAAATCCCTCCCCCCTCAAAAAAATGAAGTTTTTTTGAAGACAAATTTAGTATATGCAAAGAAATGAAATTAGAAACAATAATATTTAGTAAAAAATTATTTCAAAGTTCAAACTAAGCACAACCATAGCAAAATAAAAAAATCAAAAGCTGCAAAAAGTATTATAAGAAAAAACAAGAATTTTTTACTATCTATAATGCAAATTAGTTTCGAGAATTTAATAATACAACTCTTTAAAATTCTATTAGAAAATAATTATTAAAGTATTTTGATGAATGATTTTATAGGAAGAAAAATTTGAATATCAACACTAATTTATCAAAATTCTTATATCAAATGCAAAACACAGAAAAAATATAAAATTTTGATATAATACCAAGAATGACTAGTTATGTGTGGTAATTTATAACTCATCATCGTTGTGAGGGATCTGTAATCATTATGAGAGAAAATTGAAATGACATTAAAGTTTTTTTTTACATAAGTAAATTTTTGGGCGAATTTGACTTACGACATTTTGATACTACAATAAAGATTTTATCGCCAGTAAAATAATTCTTTGTTTTATCATTTTTTGATTTATTGTATAACTGAAATTAAGATATGTTTTTTCACAGAATTATAGTGATTTAATTCTTAATTTGCCTCAGAAAATCACCATATTTTTATTGAATAAAAAGGCAAGTTTTGATTGATTTGATGGTATTTCTCAATCAATATAATGCAACTCGTTTCAATATCCGTGAAAAATGTAACAATAATGCTCCTACTGATATGATAACCCTTTAGCGTTCCAGTTATATCATTCAAATGAATTTAATCACAAAACAGTGCTTAAATCAAAAATACAAAAATAATGGCAACAGAAAGAGTTGACGTAACACGCGAGTCCCCTTTTGCGAGGGCTTTTCACTAACACCTGGAAGTCTAGATAAAGCTGTGGACGGTTCTCTGCTTCAAACAACAGGAGTCAATAAAAGTTGATTGAATTCGAGGATTTTCTATACAAACTAGAGATGGGTGGATGGACTTAAAAGGACGCACAAAAGCTAAAAAACTGCTCTGAAACTAAGGCCTGGCGAGTAAAAACTAAATTAAAATCTGTTGACTTTGTTTGCAACAAATTACATTTTAATAGAAAGATCAGCTTCTGTCCAAATTTTAGATTTAGTCAGCAGCTTTCAATATAATAATAGGTTCAATAGAGAGAACAAGGACCATTCAGTTTGATTGTTATGGCTTTGTTAAAGACAGAGATTGTTACTTAGTCAAACGTGAAAATCGACTTTTCTGTCTTTGTTGGAAATTTATTGATTGAATTTGATTGTTGGTATATTGTTTAAATTTAATGCAAGGCCAGACATATGAATAAGTTTCAAAGCATTGATTATAAAACAGTAAAATGCTTGTATGAGAGACTGATAATAAATTGATCTGAATATAATTTCACAAATTTTTAAGTTTTGGAAATAATGTACGACTTTCATAAATATTGCATAATATATATGATTATCAATAATGTGCTTTCTTTAAATTTTAAAAATTGATTGTTTGGAAATATGTTTTATTTTAAGATCAATTCTCTGTTTCAATATATGATTATTTGCAATGCTATTAAACAAACTATTAGAAAATAAACACATTTTAAAACTAATCTTCTACTATTGTCTTTTTTCAAGTATATATGATTATTAATAATACAACTGAGTTTTCTTTAAATTTTGAAAATTTATCGCTTGACAATGCATTTTATTTTGGAAAGATCTATTCCCTTGTTCATATGATTCTTGGTAATGTTTTTAATTTGAAGCTTTTAGAAATTAAAGAAACTTTAAAATTCCTCTTTTATTACTTTCATTGGACCTTTTCTATTCAATTAAAGGATAATTCTTATTATTTGCTCAATTTATATTTAATACACATAACTTTTAATTTACATCCCTCAATTTTGTTTCAATTTGGGCAAATTACATTATTTTTTAGAGATATGTATATCAGTAGTATTGATGTTATTTTATTGTAAAGAATTATTTTTTTAATAATTATCTATGTGAACAAGAGATAAATAAGATAAAAGTAAAATATTTTGTTATTATATAAGAATAAAATTTTCTTTGGAATTACAAAATATTTGTTATTTGTTATTGCATTTTATATTTTGTCATTTATGACTGGTACTCATTTTTTAATTAATTTTTTGCATTTTGATATGAGTATAATTATAGCAAAACATTATAAACAGCATTTTTCATCAAATGATTTTAAACTGAAACTGAACAATCATACATATAAATTTTGCTTTCCCACGGCAATTTTACATCTCTATAAAAATAAGATATAATAGGGTGTCCAAAAGTTTCATTCACATTTCACTATGAAGGGCCATATCTGGTTCTGAAAACATTCAGGCCTAATCTATTAGCAACCTATATAATCGGTATCAGTAGTCCCAGAGCTCTATTGCAATCCAGCTGGGACTACAGCCCTCAAAAGTTCTTTTGCGCGATTGGGAGGATTGGAACGGACTAATTTTCTATGAGTTCCTTCCTCAAGTTGAAGCAATTAATTCTACAAAATTCTGTCATCAATTGGATCAACTGAAAGCAAAAGAAAAACGCCAGTATTAATGAACCGACCGACGAGGCGTTATTTTTGCGACAATGCGATTCCACATATTGCATTAGTCGTAATGGAGAAGTTCTTCAGTTTGATTGGGATATTTTGCAACATCTTGCAAATTTATTAGATCTTGCTCAACCTAATTATTATTTCTTGCTGTCCATAAAAATTCTCTTGGTGATAAGCGCTTTAAATCTACCAGCAAAATAAAAGCGCAACTCGAGGATTATTTCTTGTTCAAACTCAACAATTTTGGAAAGAAGGCATAATGAGATTTCCGGAAAGATGGATGAAGGCAAAATGAGATTTCCAGAAAGATGGACGAAGGCATAATGAGATTTCCAGGAAGATGGATGAAGGCATAATGAGATTTCCAGAAAGATGGAAGAAGGCTTAATGAGATTTCCAGAAAGATGGAAGAAGGCATAATGAGATTTCCACAAAGATAGGCGAAGGCGTAATGAGATTTCCAGAAAGATAGGCGATGGCATAATGAGATTTCCAGAAAGATAGGTGATGGCATAATGAGCTTTCCAGAAAGATGGAAGAAGGCAATAGAGCAAAAAGGCTCTTATATAGCAAAAAATTATCTATTAAACAGTAAATATTGTGTTTTCGTTTCATAATGGGAATAGGAAAGAAACTTATGGGACACCCTAGGATTCAACATGCACTAAAAGATGAGAAATGAAACTGATCTGAAAGCACTTGAACTAAAGCAACTTTATCTGAAAATATTAGATTTTATTATTTATTATTCTCTTTTAATTAATAATTGAATGAATAATGAAATTTGTAATACATTTTTTTTTGTAAAAAATTTATATTGTATGCTTTAATGGTTATATACTGTTGATTAACTTCGCCATATTCTGAAGAAAATTAAACGTAGGGCGAATGATTAATTTTTGCTCTCCAGATATCTATATTCCCTGCATCTATAAAGGTCAAAGATCTTCTTTTATCAAGAGCGTAAATGTCATCTTTAGATAATTGACAGTCACATTAACAAATGAGAAATGTCGAATATATATGGCTTAATCAAACAAAGTGTGTTTTTTCTTTCTCAATGCTCACATTTGGTAAGAAAAAATAAATACTTCGTTTTTAAAAAATAAGTGCACTTATACTGAAATTGTATCATCTGTCACAGTTTCCATACTAAGAGATAAAATAAAAAAAAAATATTATAATTTTACCTCTTAAATTAAAATTATTAATTAATTATTTACCTCTTAATTAAATTATTTTTATATCTATAATAAACTTTTCGAAGTTACATAGATGAAATGAGATTCAATGAAGTTTCCAGACCATAATTTAACTTCTTAAGATATTTTCAAGTTGACGTATATTTTTATTCGATTGCTAATAGTTTCCCCTCATTTCAAACCGTTTTTTACTGTAATAATAGCAATATCTTACATTAAGTTAAATTAGAATTAAAATATAAAGCTCGACTTAATATATCAACCTATAAAAATTTTTATGTTGAAAGATTTTAAGAAATGCATTGTAATCTTTGAAACATGCATATTCCTATACCATTTTTTCCTTATAATTCCACCAATATTTAATTATAATTCCACCAATTTCTTATAATTCCACCATAGCATACTTTAAGACATGTATAGATTTCTTTTTATAATGTATTATTTATCCATTATCACCTTTAATGCAGCTTTAGTATATAAGTGTTTAAACTGAATAGGTCTCCAAATGGTACTGATGACTGGCTACGCATGTGTTATAAACATTTGCTTCAAAAAAAATATTTTTATGTGATTTTCAAGTCTAAAGATTTCAGTTAAATATATTTTCGACTGTATAAATTATTTCCTATTTGACTTAGATCGTAAAATATCGTGTTATTTGCTTTTCAACAGGAAATATGTGTTCATTTAAAAATTTCCCAAAACAATAATTTATTTTTATAGAAAATATGAAAAAATAATTCTTTACCTAAAAGATTTAGAGGAAATAGTAGAAATAAAGTTTATTTAGAAAAACGAAGAAGAGAATTATAATTTTACAACTTAAAAAAATATCGTTCTATTGAAATATTGTAAAAACAGGAAAAAATGAGCTGTTACGGAACGGAGAAAAAGATGGTCAAGCCTTGTCAACCTAATAAAGTGGAGAGTACTTGATTCAAAGATTTTAATATGGACATAATATATAAATATATTATATTATAATATAAATAAAATAAATAATAATATAAAGAATATGGACAAATGTCATTAGAATAGGTTTAATTTCGAAAAACTTTTTTTATTATTTTTATTTATAAATCCTAAATCACCGAATGAGGATATAACAAGTAATGTTATATATTACGCATCAAAAACTCAATATAAAAAAATTAAATGTAGTATCTTTAAAGATTTATAAATCAGACTAATAACTTAATAATACTATTAATCTCTTCAAAGTTATTAAAAAAATTTAAATCTTTACTAGCAGTTAAATATATTTATCAGTTCGTTTGGTCAGCTATTCTGAAACAAAAATAGTTTTCCCCATTTGAAAAAATGGACAAATATATCTTACAATAAGAATCGAGTTATAATAATGTGAAATTGGTTGAAAATATATTTAGAGAGACATTGTTTATGGGAATGCTTGAAATGGGAGATTTTGCTGAAACATATTTGAAGCCTTTTTCTCAAAATCACTTGATAGCCGATACGTGCAGCAAATGTTTTAGTTTGAAAGCATCATAAAATGTACAACGATAAAGCTACGGAAAATATTTGGAGTGATAATCATTTCCTGTTCTTTATTATCTCAATGTATTTGAAAATTCTCCTGTCAGAGTTCCATAAATAAAAATATTATATTTTATTGTAATGGGCTACAATAGAGGAATATTTTTAAGACATTACATTTTATAAGGCTATTTTCTTATATTAGAATCGAGCTCTTTCGCAGTAAAAACATTTGCATTCCATAAAAATATTTCTAATTGATTTATATTTTGTTTCAATATGATTGTAAAACAAGATAAACTTTAAATTATTTATAAGGTAGAAGTTTCAAAGTTCTAATAATCAATAATAAGTTAATTATCAGTTTTAGAATATTTAGCAATAAGTTAATAATGTCTTTGAATAATCCGTAATAACTTGATAATCACTGATAAGTTAAAGTAATAATCAATAATAAGTTAATGATAAATTTTGGAAATATTAATTAAAAATGCATAAATGCAGAATTTGAAGGAATACAGTATTATCCAGTTCATGACAACGTAACAGATGCTGGCTTATTTTATGGCATAAATGGAATTGTTTAGTGTAAATAATATTAAGGAAGCTGACTTCGAAGTTTCAGGAGCAATCTATGGCTTATAAAATATTCCGCTTTAGGAATTGTTTTATATTTTAAGAAAACAGTCTTAAAATAAATTCATATAAACTCCTAATTAAAAGTTAATACTTATAGCTATCTAAAACTAAATATATTGAGTTGTTCTCATAGCATCCAAAATTACATTAAAGGAATGAGTTATTCCTTAAAAAAATCTTTTTTTAGCAAAGGGTGCATTATTATGTTAATTGCAGCATGCATAAGCATAAATAATGAAAGGAAAATAATAAAATTCTAATCTTGATTACTGTAAAACGTTATCTGTTCCTTTTCAAATCTGATATAAAGTAGAAAAACCCCTCAGAGAACCAAAATCATGCTTCAAAATTTACCTGACTGATACATTTGATCTCGTTATTGGAAAGTTATTATATTATATTATTCGACGGTTTTCAATTATATCCATGCATAAACTGACTCTGTAAAAATATGGTATGTATTCCATAAAGTAAAGATAAAACAACTTATTATGAAATATAGTTAATGAATATATATATTTTTAAATGATGGCTGTAAGAATCCCGCTCCTTGACCCTCAACGATGAAAGTTTCAAACCAGTCAGAAAAATGGTCACATGCTCTCTGAGGGGGTGAGACGCTTCTGAAAGGGACCAAGAGATAAAAACGAAAGAGATAAGAACGAGAGACACAGTAGGAAGGTCGAATTGTTCGCCAGGAGCGGACTTGAATGTTTTTATATGTATATTCTGTAAATATAGAACTAATGCAATAATCAAGAATATGGTTGTTTCTTGTACTCATTTTTATACAAAGTACACTATGGGAAACAACGATTAACGGGATCGGAGTGGATTTAGAAATTCCCACTTAAGATAAATGGATTAAATGCAGCAACAGCCATCTTGAAAGTGACTCTAGAAGTACATGCTGCATGTGATGAGAGGAAAGGAACTTTACTACGGCAAACATATATATCATTTTGAAACTAAGAACCGCCAGTTTTATTTCTAATTGTTACTCCATCCTTAGCTACGCTGTTTCTAAATAAATATACTTAAAAACTCTAAAAAAACCATTGGGTAATTAAGTAAAAATCAGAATTCATTTTCGGTGCCTATTCCTAGTAAAATTAAAAAAATCAAAATAGCTTTTAACCATTAAATTGGTAGAATTCATTGATTTCAAGAGATTTACGGGTAATAAATAATATTTAACTTCATAATATTTCTATATCGATAACAAAGAACTGAATGAAATCAGAAATGATCTTTTCCCTAAAATAAAATTCTCAATTTCTCTCTTAACGGAAAAATATTTTCGAAAAGGGTACTAGCAAAAGGCATATGAGTCAGCTAAATTTTTTTTGCTGCATTCGACTTTTAGAGGCAATTTCAAACCCTGCAACAGTTTCCAGTAAATAAAATCATACATTTCTAATACTGTTTTGCCTCAGGATAGAATGAAATTCTTTTAAGAGATGAGAAAATGGTAAAACTTAATTTTGAATTAAACTGCATTATCGAAAAGTTAAGTTCAACTGGACAAAATCATTTAGAAATTTTGAATTCGATATTAGAATATATCTGACTGAAGCAAACTGTTTTAAAAAAAGTAAACTATTTAACATTTAGGAAACAATGATTGCAAGAAGAATTTTATACCTTGTTCCAAAAGTTAGATTTCTTTTTTTTTGCTTAAAACTCTTAAGGCAAATTGATACACGCATGAAATGAGAAAAGCTTATAAAAGAGAAGAGAGAAAGTAATCTTTCAGAGAATTACTTAAATTTTTCCTATTTTGTTTAGGATTCTTATATTTTGAGAAATAAGAACAAGAACAATTTCTTTTCTTTATTACAGTATTGAACTCAAGTTCTCCCATTAATTTCTTAGCTTCATATTTTACCAATACAGTGTATTATTTTGTATTATGAACATTCTATCCCTTCCACCGGACAAAGATTATAGACGATAGAATGAATATTAAATTAAAATCAATTAAATTTAAAATCATATTAACATTACAAATATGCAGCGATTTCAAGAGGAGTAACTGTTGGAATTAGCAAATTTCAATTTTAGATTTTAATGCTCCAGCGATGTTAAATTACAGTCATATCAGTTTTGAAAAGATAGGTATCACATAAATGAGAATAAAATAGATAATAATCCATTTATTATCCTTTTTGCCCATAAAGTTTGAGTTTCTAACATTATATTATTCAGATATCGTTCATTAATATTTTCGATCTGAAATAATTTTTTGATTTTACTATTCAAAATTTTTATCTATCTGTTCATAAATTTATCAACAATAACTTATGTTTTAAATTTTTTCTGTTACACTTCTTATTTTAAGACAAAAAAATATAGTTAAAAAATAAAACTTCGAAATGAAAGTCTAAGAAATACATGAATTTTCAAAAGAGTTATAGCTAATCGAGTTTTCTGAATGGAAAATATCCCAAAATTCATTATTAAAAAGTATATTAGGCAGCTCTAAAACAAAAACTACTGAGTTCAAATTTATGTCTCTAATTTATTGTCTTTGGAGCACTAAAGACATATTAATAAATTATCTTGAAATTTTGTATATAAGTTTTTAAGATATCATATTTTGCATATGAAATTTTTTTACGAAATCCAAGTTTTTCAAAAAATTCATTTTAATTTTTCATATGTCTTGTACGAAAAATGCTTTATAAACATTAAAGGCGTTCAAAAGCAGGTGTAATTGCTAATCCTTTCGGCATAAAAAGTACTCAAAATGTGTTCTAATACTCTTAGCTTCCTAATAGAATGTATTACAAAATAGATTATTCAGAGAGACTTGTATTTCATAAGATCTAGAAAAACGTTGAACTTTCGATTGTGTTTTTTACTATATTAGTTTATAAAAAAAAGTTATATATATCGGTTTCTATTCATCGTAAAATTAAAACAAAAACATATCTGGAAACCAAAATAAATGGTATTTAAAATAAAACAATAAAAAAATGTGAAGTTTTAACTAAAAATTGCATTGCAAGTAGACAGATATCTTAAGTATTTAAAATTCTTACATTTTTATCCATCCTTAAATAATTACTATAACAAGTATATTCACAGTGTTTATTATTATTTCATGTTAATTGTTATTTTGTTTTGAATATAAAGACAGAAGCAATTATACTTTTGTATTCATAAATATACACATTTTTAAAATTTTATTTAAGAGTCATATTTAAACATTTCACTTTATGTGAATTAGATCGTTAGCATGCTAAAAAAGCAAAGTTGAGGTAGTAAATGCATTGCATACTTTTTCGCTAGTTAATTGACACATTTTTCGTTCTCTCGCAAATTAATTTCATTCAGATTTCTGACTCATTATCATAAAAGAAATTTTAATATTTTAATTAAATTGGCAATTAACCTTAACTTATAATGATAAAAATATTCTTTGAATTCCTACGCTTGACCTCTTAGTAAAGCGTTACATCTTAAAAGCAATTAAATTGTTTCAGGTTTTTTAAAAAACGCTGGTCACCTTTAAGATAATCAAAACTCGGCATGATGCCAAATTTAAAAGACAAATAAAAATTCCGAAATTCTTCAAACAGCCTGATACTACGGTTGAAATGTCAAATTCAGTCTATTTTCATCCTACATATGCCCCCTTCCTCCACACTTCAAAAGAGAAAGAAGAAACTGACAACTCAACACAACTCAGCTGCCTTTGAGAACAGACACCGACTGGACGCCAAAAGACCGTCGCCAACTATTGACACGTATCATTTTTCAAATAAAAAAAAACTTTCTCTCAGCATTGCCCAGAAAAGCGAAAGAGAACGTAGAAAATTCGATTTTTTATCTCTTTTTTTCTCATCTATCCCACACACTACATCCATTTCCGTATAAAACGAACGTATTTATTGAGCTCCCGCGGAAAGTATAAAAGAAGAAAGATTTATTTCCTCGGCATCACTTTATACTAGTTTTTCAAGTAACTTCTTGTATTCGGGGTTTTCTTTTTTAAATGACAATTTCACACAAATTTTGTGATTTATTTACTGGGAGTTAAATTCATTACATAACCGGGTTATATGGTAACCCAGTCGTCGTATTTTGAGCTTATTTTATTTATGATGACGCTAAAGAAATGTTTTTATTAATATTCTAGAGTGTCTATCCTTATTCTACTTCGTCTTTTAGTTCAAAAATTCGATTTTCACCTTTGAGATTAAAAAGCAGTTGCAAAGTTAATCCTCAAAATATTGTTGATAGAAAACTATGTATTAATCGTAGAATGAATGAATTTCTTATTTTTAAGAGAAAAACCTATGTGTTTTGATATATATGCATGATATATATATAATTAAAAATAATTATTTCAATTAGATTTTTTTTAATGAAGGCTATTTTTCTATCTGCATTTTAAATTGTAAAAAAAAGCATAGCAACTTACTACTCAACTCAGTAAATATTCTAAGAAAGAGATACTGCTTTGAAAAATGTTTATGTGTAAATATAAAATAACAACATTTCTCAAATTTCTCTCCATCGCTTCCTCTCAATATATATATACACAAAAATCTGAACATAAATTATACGTCAGAATAGGTATACATCCCTATTATGTTTGCAATTCCCAAAACCATGCATTCTAAATTTGCTTGTAGGTATGCTTCTAATGAATGATTCCAATAATGTATTTTCATATTGTCTATCAAGAAATAAATATTGCCGAGATTTCAGGAGCAAATTCGAGAATTGGGGAGCTGCTGGAAAATAATCCAGAAAACGATAATTCGTGTCACGAAAATTTTTCTTGCATATTATTAAGTAATATTAAACTTTTTTTTTGAGTTTACAGAAAGTATACAATTTTATTAACTTCAAATTACAAACTACATATTTATTAGCATGATTTTTTTTGTGAAATAAATCAGGGTCGTATAATTCATGCTCTAGATTAAAGGGAAAAAATGTTAAAAAATCTAGTATATCTTTCTATATATAAAATAATTAAAAACCAGTATGATGGAAATAACCACAATCATGCAAATTTACATATAAGCTCAGTATAAAATCTTCAACGTTGTAAGTTTTTCCACTTCTTTTAAGTAAAAAAAAAAAAAATCAGATTAGTTATAAAAAAATATTCAAGAAATCATATGTTCCTTCCAACTGCAACAAACAGTGAAATGGCAAGTTGAAACCATCTATAATTATTGGAACAATTGATATTTTTGACATCTACGTTCCTTATTACGCAAAATAGTCTTAAAAATGTTACTAGCAACAACAAATTTACAGGACACATGTTTTGAGTACAATTTTTTTATTCACCAAATATTATGATGCAAGTTTCCATCATCACGGAAAGAAAGAATAATATATAAAAAGCTTATTGTGAATTTGAAGGTGATATTTGATGCAATATTTCTAAATGCATATATTTTTAACATAATTTTAATTGACAAATAAGTCTATATATGTCTTATAGTGTGTCTCAGAATGAATACACATTCAACATTACATCTCCAAGAATAATATCTTTCCAGTCTGTTTCCAGATATGATTCCAAGAATATCTTTTCATACTATCTATCAAGCAATAAACCCAATTGTTACCAATTATAAACAAGCTCAACAATTGCCTAGCTATCACAAATGAAAAGAAATTCATAGAAAGTTATTTGGGCTACGAAAATATCTTTTCAGTGTTTAAGTCCTGTTGTTTTGTCCATTCTTAGGAACATTTCTTCCTCTATGCACCGGCCCTAAATGGTCAAAACCATGCGTCAAAGAAGCTTTTCAGACCTTAGTGGAAGTATGAGACAGGCTAATGGAGGGTCCTTCAAGTCCGCTTAAGTGCTCGCACGAAATGCATTTTGTAGAAATCTATTAATAGAAAATTCTGGACATTGGTGGACATTTAGAAATGCTTTTCAAAAGCTGACCCGCACTTTCAATCCTCTTTGCGATGAGTAAATGGTTGTATGAATTGCTTTTATGGGGAGATATATGGCATGTATAAATTATGGGATCGTTTCTGCAGATAAAAGTAAATTGAATGTGCTTGTTATGCGGACAAGGGAAGAAATTGAGTGTTTTGGAGCTTTGACCTTTCGATTGCTTTTAAATTTATTTATCATATTTACTAGAAAGGCAAAGTTTGACTTAACTATTTATTGAATTATTTTTCGGGTTGTAATATAGTTTCAGTGTGGGAGTGGATATCCTTCAACTTTAATCTCTTAAACCAAATTTGACCGGTGCATTTAATACACAAAAAGTTCTCTACTACTTTTTATAACTTATTGCTTTAAATTTTTCCTGAAATTAGCTAGGTTTTATATTCATTTTTTGAATACCAATCAATATATTCAAAATCAGTGTAAAGTATAAAGTACTAATAAATACCATAATCAATGAAAGTCATAAAGAAAATAGAGTAAAATAGGAAAAAAATCGTATTTTATTTATAACAAATAGTAAAAAGGGAAAAAAATATTGATTGATAAAATATTAATTCACTTTTTTATTTTTTAAAATGTGAAACTTAGAAATTTGGCATAAAAAATGGTTAGGAAAAGGCGAAGAAAGTACAAATGGTATTATAAATTCTGGCTCAAAACATTTTAATTAGAATGTTATTTTAAGAAATTATTCAATATTTTAGTTATTTGATTGATATTATTAGGAATAAGGTTTCATAAAAAATCTTACAAAAGAAAACTTTCCCATCTTTGTTAGTGAAATGAAAAATATGTCTGAACAAAAGATCGTAAAGAATTGATAAAGAATAATAATAAAAATGAAATTTTAATCATATTTATAATTAAATTTTTAATGAATATTTTGCTGTTAAATTCTTTTTTTATATCAACATAAATTAATTTCTTCACAATGCATTTTCCAGCACATTTTGTTTTTGCGAATCGGTTTAGATGTTCATTGTTTTGATCGAAAATATCTTTTCTTTCCCTTTGATATGTACTAATGAAAATGCATCTTCAAAAACTTTTATACTTTAATTAGCTTTCCCATTTCAAATTTTTAACATATTTCACAATTTTTTTCTACAAATATGTTATCAAGCAAAGCCAGTTATATGAAATAAAAAGTATTAAAATTAAATGGATAAACAATAATTACATTAAAAAACTTGTAAAGTATTTCAGTAGTATATGAAGAATCAAATAAAAACTCAATTTAAAATTTCGATTCTTTTAAACATGAAACAAATCAATAAAAGTATGTAATAAAAATGAACTGAGTAGTTGTTTCATGATCGTAATACACATACTGACTTATAAATAACGTATGTTATTTTTTGAAATACTTTAGAATGTATACAAAAACTCATTTAGATAGTGTTATTTAAATATATTAGCTGTCTCGCAAAGTATATAGAATCTAATATTTAATGATTCGGATCGAACAGGCAAGACGAATATCTTGATGTATTACTGGTGAGGTCAACGAATATAGTGCTATAGTCTAACTATGCGAAGAACATTAATTATGAATCCAACAGTTTGTATTCTAAATTATGATGCATACGACGATCGCACAAAACGGAAGCTTCCCTAGATAATTGTGGAAATCTTTGGGAATCATTGAGTTGGAAAGCACGTCTAAAGGTGAATATGCAAATTCTTATGTGGTATGTTAAACAGGTTTTTTGAGAATAAGTCGCTCGTTACTAGCTAAGAATTTAGTGTGTACTGTACTTAATCGTTATGGTTTTGAAAGGAGTCAATATTCGATTGACCAATAGGTTTCATTATGCTAACTTATCATGAATTGCAATAACCTGAGATTGTAAGAGTGGCCACCTTTTTCCTCGGATCTCAACTCGAAAGTTCTTTTTTTTTACGTTTTAAAGACAGAGTATCGGATAAGCTCTTAAAATTGGAGGATTTGAAAGTACCAATTGAAATCGAGGTAAAGGAAAATGAAATCGTTGTTTTGAAGAAAACTATAGCGAATTACGATTCCAGACTTCGCCATGTACTATACGTAACGACGGACGTTTCGAAAATCTGTTGTATTGAAAGTTCTCTATAAAACACTGATTTTCACTTGGTTTCCTTCTTATTTATCGAAGTTTTCATAACACTACACACTTTAATTAGATCATGACTTTATATTCTGGGGTCCCATTTATTATGCATCGAACTCGTCGTTACCTGTTCTGTCCGAATCTCTAAATATTAGAAGCTTCATGCCTTGTAGGACATCCTGTATTTGTCAGTTATCAGAGAGTAAGATTTCAAAATAAAGTAATAAATAAACAAGAAAAAGTATTTGCCAAAAATGCTCAAATTATATAAAAAATATAAGGTATATCATGTATCATTTTAATGGTATCCCATTAAAAAACGTTTCGATAACATATATAGATAACTGTAATTCATGGTTGGATAATTAGAAGTTAAGTAATAAATTATTGGATTTTATGAAGTAGTTTGACAAGTTACGACCACACTGGGAGGACTAAAAAGCAGTTTTCAAATCTGGGATTGGTAATAAATTATATTTTTTAAAAGGGAAATAAATCTCCGTTGGAAGGAGGGTACCAAATGTCAAGTAATCGGTAAGGAAAGAGCAAATAATTTTTTTTGAAAAAAAATTAGGATGTCGCTTTTTATTGCTGATTAACTTAAAAAAATATTATTACTCGAAACCGTCTTCTGAGTTATAAAATATTTTTAATTTCATAATTTTTTGAAAGCGTTTTTATTTTTGGGAAATGAGTTTTTTTTGCCATTTAGGTATTTTTTTAAACAATCTCTTAGCAGCGTTTTTTTTTCTAAAATTTGCTGGAGTGCATTAAAAATTTTAAAATTTGGTCATTGCAGGTATTGCTTGAGATTCAAAATGTATTCCAATTTGGAGCAGTTTTTTTATATTAAAGATATAGTAACAAAGGATTCAAATCAGTAGCAAGAGTCATGTCAATAAACATGTCAATTATTATTATTTTTGTTATCAAATCCTCATATAACATTGATTGCCCTAATTGTAGACATAGCCAAAATATGCAATCAAAATTAATCTATGAAAAGAATACAGGTATTTTAAATTTAAACTTCATAATTTTTTTTCTTAAAATACAAAATTTTGTTAGAATACGAAACTTAAGGAATTTAAATTATATTTCTCATCACCTTTAAAAACTATTAGTTTTTATGCTCATAATATTTTAAAAAAATTAATTCTTGGATTTGTTAACTGATTCTTATGAATGAACAGCTTTATTTTGCTTGATTTTAACTATCGATATCTTTGATGTATGATCTTGGAAGTCTTTAAAAACAATTAGTTTCAGCAAAAGATCCAAAATATTTTAAATAAAATAATCAATTTTAATATGCCTTTGTAAGAAATGTCACACTCTTCATTTCAACAAAGTTATTTTTAATTATTTTTTTCTATCTGTAAAGTACAAAAAGTGCTGGAATTCAATTTTTAACAAGACGATAAGTCAAAGTTTAATAATCGAATATTTGAAAATGATTTAAGGAATGATTTTAAATCGTAATTATATCTTAAGTCTTATCTAATCTTAAGAATAACTTAAGTTTCCTTTAAGAGCAACTATCATTAATTATTCGTCTGAAAGGAGCCCTATTCCTTGAAATAATAATCAAATCCTGCTTTTTGTTACTAAGAAAATTATGATTAATTTTATCGCCTTTTAGAAATATTATTTATATTTTTGAAATAACAATCCCTTGAAAAATGGAGCCAGAATTTTGTTTCAAACATTTTTCAGAGAATAATGAAAATACAACGAAAGAAACTGTTGGGAAAGCTTTTTTTTGTTTTCCTGATATCATATTATATTATAAGGAGTGCAAATGCAATTTTATTCTTATCTTATCTATTGTAAATATTTTAGAAGGAAAGGGCGTTCACGACGACAGCTTTGAAGTTGGTTGTATATCAATTAAAAAGGTGACATTTACAATGGAATAATGTTTATCCATGCGGTTGGAATCAATGTAGCATCTAAAAAGACATATGGTCATTTTAAATTTTTTAATCACGATGTTACATTTTATAAAATCGTTGACATATCAATTATTTCTTCTTATTTCCAATAAATTTTATAAGGAACAATTTAGGATATAATTATTATCTTAATATGAATTAAATTAAAAGTTTTCCCTGTGAAGTTAGGAATAACTTCTTAATTTAAGAAGAAGATAATTTATTAGAAACATTTCTATTTAGTAGAAAATTTCTTATAATATATGCAAGTTTAGAAATTTACATAAAATTTTCCAATTCATACAATTTTAAAAATGGAAATTAAATTGGAAATGACTTCAAATTTGTCAGAATATAGAGAGTAATTTTTTAAAACAGTTAAATATGAATGAGTTTGAAAACCAATATTGACTCTCTAGTTAGAGTTCAAAATTTTGTACAATTTTTCTTTTATTAAGCTGAATATTCATTGCTTAAAAATGTGTTTATGTATTTTAATTTGTTAATCTAGTTTTTTTCATGGCAAAAATTAATTTATCCTATATAGATACAGACCCTATATTTTTTTAGTGAAAAACGATATACCGAAATTGGGTGAATTCGTCTTTAGAGTAACTGGTTCATTAATATATGGCTTAAATTTGAAATGTTCATTAAGAAAATATTGAGGGGTTTCTTGGAGTTATCTCTCCTTTGATCTTATTGAAAGCAATAAAAATCTCAGTTTTCTTTTTGATAGTGATTCAAAGAAATGTATCACTTTAGAAAAAGAAGTACAAATTAAATCAGCCATAAGATTTTTTAAATATATAATCTGAGAATGAATTTCAAGAATAAACTCTATATTATTATTTAATTTCTACAATATAATTATAGATTCTTATATATCCTATTATTAAATACATTTCATATGGAATTTCTACATTAAAATAAGCCAAAAATTTTCACCAAATGATACTTGGTTTTATTCTAATTCATTTTAACAAGAGTTGAAAAAAGACTTTATACAGTTTTATATAGCTCGTTATAAAGTAAGGTTGTGCAGTATATTTGTGGAAAAAAGGGATTTTAAAAATCAATAAGAAAAAATGGTTTTGATTGACAACTCATTTTACTCTGTAATTTGTCTGATCTTTAATTAAATTTGCAGCGAAACTGCACTTCAGATTAATTTTCGTTATCAAAGAAAATTCTGAAGTCACTCTTTTAACGATAGTTTCAAATAAGTCAAGTTATTTTTTGGTTTCTTTTGCTTAGTGACAATGAAATCCTTTCTGGAAGATAAATTATTCAGCAAAATATATGTCATTTTGTGAATGTCGAAGCTGAACTTAAAAGAACAGTATTTCGTAATATACAACTTAACTGATGGATTGATTCTGATATTTGTAAAAAGAAATTATTGAAATTAAAGCATTTTTCTCTTATAAAACTAAACAAATATTACAATTTAACAAATAAAAAGTCTAGACACTGATTGCTAAGATCTAACCAAAATTAAGTTGAAAATTAAATACTTTTCAAACCTAATAGATTGAAAACAGTCAACATGTTGAAGAACGATTATCTCATAAATATTTAGAAACCATTGTTACATAATAATATTTTAGAAAGCTTATATCTTTATATTCATCCTTCTTAAACGCATTAACGCACGCCCGCACGCACGCACACACACACACACACGCTAGCGCACGCGAGTGCGCGCGTTCTGTTTTTTGTGTGGGAATTAATTGCTGTTTACTTCTTTAATAAATAAACTAGAATAATATGCTATTCTTTTCCTAAAGAATCTAAATTTCATTCATAGAACTGAATGAAAATATGTAGCTTTGAAAACCTATTCAAAAAATAGAAATGATCAAATAAAAAGCAAATTTTATAAGCAAGCTTTCTAAGCAATATATAATATACGCTTACATATAAAACATTATTTTAAAAATACGCAATAGTAACAAAATATTTAAATATCACCAACAACAACAATAAAAGAATCCAATGTATCTTCAAATGTTTAAATAAATATTTACTTAAGCAATCTTGTTATAATACGCAGCCATCATGATTGAATAAACAGAATCAACTATAAATTTAAATAAAAAAAGAGAATCTAATTTGTATCAAACAAATACTTTTTCAATTGGGAGAATCAACGAAAAATAAAACTCTGGAGAAAAACACTCTTTAAAAAGAAATAAATAACTGAATTTTTATTTAGGAGAGAAAAATTCTGAAATTTCGATAATGCACTGTACAGCGTTGCGAAAAAAAAAGGAAACAGAAAATTGTTTTTCAAATAATAGAAAAATCTCGTCGACTGGCCGTAATTAATGAAAAATCCTTCATTCGGAAACAAAGGACTCGATAAAAAGTTTCTGCTTTTCTAATTCGAAAAAATATTTCTTAAACAAACTCTAAACGATTGCTAGAAATTGCTCACTGTTAGCAAATATTCGGAATTGAGGCTCTACTAGGAAAACAAGTGGTGTTCTTCAAAAAAAGTATTCATTGCCTCCAAAGTGCTTTCAATCCAGCTGCTTTCTATTTTATTTTTAATTTAAAAATTCTAAAATACCTACAAACACGTCTTTTTAAAAAAGATACTCTTTATTATGTAAGTGAGTAATTAAATACAAACTAATTACCGAGGAGAAAAAAGTAGCTGTGAAATTAATTACAAGGGATGAAAAAATTTATGTAATGAAAACTTCATTGTTTAGCTGTAATTTTTTTTTTGCGTTATAAAGACAAAGTGTAAAGATAATCATCTCTACACTTGATCTATTTTATGCAAGGTGACTTGTTATTTTTGATGCTGCACAGAGCTTGATAATAAACTATTTATTATACGACAAAAATGTTTGAATTATTCATAAGAATAATTAAAAGAAATTAATATTTGAAATTTTATTTATCATAATTTAGGAAAAATTAAATTAAATTAATTGTACTATTGCAATTAATGCAATTACATTTTTTAATGAAATTGTAATGTTTAAAATTTCGTTTTCCACTACATTAAAAATATGTAGTCCTTGAAAAATATCAATAACTGCTTTGTATATTAAATTATATCAGACGGCATTAAGTCAAAAACAAAACTGAATTAGGGAACTACAGTGAAATATTTAAAAAGTCATTGCTGCTAGCACATCATTTTGAAGGATCTCAAATCCTTCTATTAATATCAAAGTTAAAAAATCTTTATAACACCGTAAATATTCAATAGAGGGCTAAAAATTTTGTGTTAATATTCAAAAGAAGGTAGAAAATGTACGGTGCCATATATACCTCGAATATGAACTATTATGAAAAATATTACTTCCGTTATATTAATCATTCCTTTTAGGTAGACTCCTCATAGAAATGCCATCAATTGTTTTCATGATACAATTAGGGTAAAATATCCGTACACTTCTTCAGATCATGATTCATAGAACCTCAAATCCTTCTTTGTCTAAAAGACATAATTTTTAGAAAAGTTTAAAGACTAGACCGAACTCGTAGGAAGGTGATCCGGATCAAACAGTATGGAAATAATGCCCGATTTATTATACAGAGAGACTTAGGTAATCAAAATTGCATTTCTGATTCAACTCTAAGTTTCTGACAAGTCAGTTATTTCTTTTAAGTAGATTCTGTATAAGAATGTTAAAAAAATTCTAATAATACTATTTTTGGAAAGCGTGTGCTCACTTGTTACATTTATGAATGCAATCTAAAAACCCAATCTCATTTGACGACATACACGATACTAAAAGTAAAATTATATACATGTTATTTAGTAAATTCATGTATTTCTAATGATGTAATAATATCAACTTTTATGAAATATGAACATCTAAATATAGAATCGTAAGCAAACACAAATATTTTACTGTCACTCTCATTGTTTCCATTAAAAAATCACCTATTATAGATCAATAACAGAAGATTAAAAATTCATTATGAAATGACAGAAAAAAAAATCTTTTGGCAATATTAAATAAATAGTTAATTCTAATATGACATAAAAATATCTTTTGACTATGGTAAATAAATATTTAATTCTGAAATGGAGCAAAAAACATGTTTTGACATTATTAATAAATAAGTCTTTATTTGATTCCATAGGACGTTGATTTCTGCTATTTACAAACTCATTCACTTCATACCTGTAATGTTAGCTTTATTTCCTATCCTATTTTCAAATACAGAGTATAAGTTCTTGGTATATTCTACCTTTCACAAGTTTTATTTGCATATAATATGCTTATTTTAGAGAAATATTACCACAACTACTTCACATAGTGTTTTATTTACTATAAAAATATGTTTAATCTTAATTTAAAAGATTTTCTAGAATGCTATTTAATTTTGCCAGGTATTTTTAATTTTTACAAAACATTTCTGACATACAATATTTATATAGGGAATAATTAATAATCACATAATTACCAAAAAGTATTAATCTTTACATAGAAAATGAAAACTTATTTAACTTGCATGCATTTAACTTATTCATTTTTTTAACAGTGACTAATTTAAAATGAAGCATTGCACTAAAATAAAATTTAGCATGAATATTTTGAAGAAGTTAAAAAAAACCTTGCATAAGTTTTAGTTAGGACTGTTTTCATACGTCAATTATTGAACTTATGAATAATTGTAAGTAGAATAAACTTAACCGTAAAAGAGGTAACAACATTACTGTCTAGAACAAAAAATCAGAGAATTCAGCTAGTGAGTTGAAAAATATATAAATATTTTTTTTTTGTCTTTTTAAAAAATACTTTTATAAGAAAGCAATGCATCTACGAGAAGAGAGAGACTCAGATATATTAGATAATACATTAATATAAACTGCTTTCATTCAAAATACCAAACAGCATTTCATATGGAACTCTGAGGTAATCTAAGTTGCCGAAACATCGCATTGAAAAGCAATATGGGAATATAAACAGACACGAAAACACTTCCTAACTCAAAGCAGAGATTAAATTTCGCTCCCCCGTGAATATACAATACAAAATGGGAGAAAATGCACTCTTTTTTTTCCGCTTTCACTAAAGCATCTGCGTCGCTAAATCCGCAATGCAAACACGTCAAACATTAAACCAACAGCGAAATGGAAAAACAGAAGACGTTGATGGAGTTAGTAGAATGAAAAAAAAAAAAAAAAGCTTACGAAAATGCAATGACAGCTAAAAAAACTGTTTCTTCCCCAAATTGAGTTTTAAGTTTCAACCCAATAGTTTGCCGCAATTATGTGGATATCCATTTTCGCGAAAGAAAAAGATGCCTGTCAGTTTTAAAAGCTTAGAAACTAGAGATGTTTAATATCACAGTGATGGTCAGTTACCGACTACCGAAAGATTTTTAAAACCTTAATTTGAATGGATTTAATTTTGAATGTAATAAGTTGCATTTGCATTATTTTTAATTAAAAAAATGTGTTCAGAAAGACAAATAATTAGAAACTTTTGACAAGTTATTATAGAAAAATAAATTAACTCAATTATGAAGAAATATATATGTGCCTTTTTAGCATAGAGATATAACGGGAAAATATTTTGCGATAATGAACGTATTGTTTATTATTTTTCCTTTCTTTTTTTCAATTCCTATTATTAATTTACAGTCTACCTTTATAAATTTTTTATATATCCCGTTGTCATTTTCAATCGTTAATAAAGTACTCTTTATACATTCACACAAATTGAAATACATTTTTTAAAGCTTGTAGTTGATGACAGTTGTTGTTAAAATAGTTTTTTTTTCAAATATGAATTTATTAATTAAATATATTTTTCAATATATTAAATAGGGTTTTAGCAGTTTGTAATGAAGACTGAAATTAACATGCAGTATTGCAATGCAAGGATTTATGTATTTTTCAAGTGAAGGGGGAAAATGCAAGTTAAATTCTTCGAAAATCAATGATTTTTTTTAATTAACTTAAGTTTTCTATGGGAATTTTTTTTTTCTTATATAAAATGTTTTGCAGGTTATAAATTTAGGGATAAATATCGTCAGTTGCAAAATATGTAGAACGGTGGAAAAAATTTATTTTGCCGCTTAATATTGTGATTCTGTCATGTGTATATAAATATTTATATTGTAATTATTTATCAAAAATAACTAAAATAAAATTTTTCTTTAATGAACTAAGAAGAATTTTTTTTACTGCTTGTTTAGTTTTATTCCTATACAAATAGCATATAGATGATTGCATTCATATTATAAAATCTTTAAATTTGAGTGTGAGATACCATTTAATTTGGTTGCTGTTTTACCATGATAATCTTTACAATATTACTCGAATAAGACGATACATTATGAAATTTTATGATTTGATGTTCAGTTTTGCTCGCAATAACTGCCAATTTTTAATAAAAAAAGAAAATTTTCTTGATAAAAAGAAAACACTAATTTTAGTTTAGTTTTGTTATATTAATGTCTAGTTGTAAAGCAGCGCTAGAGCTATTTTGGGATCGACCTCGTAATTTTGGACCGTGGTCAGATGATGAAGACGACACACGATCTAGCATCAGCCTTTCCATATCACACTACATCAGCGGACATTTGTCTCTGAAAGATTTAACATGCAACGGATCTCCTTACATGATGATGCTTTGGTGGAAGCTGCTGTCGAACTTTAAATCCTAAGGATCACGAGTCGTGAACTTATCATCATCCAAAAACACTTATTTTATACGAGTATTTTGTATTCTTAATATCTGAGTTTGCTTTTGCCAAGTTTTCTGTCTTCAAGTCATTTGAAATTCTAAAAAAATATTTTCACGGAATATTTCTTAAATATTAATAAACACATGAAATATGTATTAAAGTTGCAATTAATTAGGAAAATTTGAATGTTAGTGAACAAAATGGATTATCTAAAGTCTGTAAGTCTTATATTTATATATTGATAATCCATGAAATAATTTAAATTTCTTGCATTTATTAAGGCACAATAAATCCTTGCTTTCATAATTTTTTGACCCAAAATATTAAATGATATTATTTTTAAACATATTTAATTAATAAATTTCTATTAATCTGAACTTTTTGTTGCATAAAAGTTTTGAAAATGATCGATTAATAAAAAAAATTGCTAAAAATTGGCACATCAACTTTTTCTTCAAATCATATAAAAATTGGTGAAATTCGCTAAAGTATTACTTGAACTCTGTCATTCTATTTTTGCTTGTTAATATATGTCCTGACAAACTGACAGATCCAGTACAGAAATAAATATGTGCGATGTCGAAATGCCTTTAAAGAAGCTATAAATTATATTCGGTCTGGCAAAATAAGTTTAATATTCCTCAGCATTTTTTTTTAATATCATGTATTCCAGACACAATTTTTCATGACATCAAATATTGAAAAAAAATCTCAATTTAAATCGTTAAATTTTAGGTTTAGGAAGATTCGATAATTTGGATTAGAATTTGAGTTAGTAATTTTTTAAATTATAAATTTGATTGCAAAGAGGTAGAATTGCTTTTATCTTTTGACTTCACTAATCTTCTGAAGTTACTAGAAATGAAAGCAAATTCTTACCATTCAAAATGAAATTAAAAAAGGATTCATGTGCTAGTTTTGCAATTATTGTATGCATCCCATTTCATATGAATGTCATAAATTATATCCAGACTTTTAAAATGGGTTTAATATTTCTAAGCATTTATTTTTTTACCCTAACACTTACTCCAAATAAAATTTTTCATGACGTCAAATTTTCAAGGGAAACACGTACAAAATTTAATAGGGTCAAGTTTTAGGTGTAGGAAGAATTTGACAGAGTTAAAATTTGTATGAATTAATTTTTTTTCATCAAAGCTTTGTTCGCTTAAGAAATAGTGGAATTTTTATTTTTCGAATTGGCTATCCCGTCTGTGAAGTAAGTATAGATGAAGGGAAGCAATTACCGCTCGAAGATGTTGAATGGAATGAAAGAATAAGAAACTTGTGTTATTTTTGCAACTATTTGGACCCCATTCCCAGTAAATGAGAGGCAGCTTAATGTGGAATCTCGGATCTGATAGTTATTTACGTTAGGAGTTAATTTCTTGGGCCAAATAATGGAACGCAATCTCCGATTGCTTGATCTTTTCATTTCTATGTGAAAAACCCAGAGACCAGTAAAAAAAATTGTTTTTTCTTTTCTTATAATTTTTTTATATTATTTTTATTCGTAGAAGCTGTGTATAATAGTTTTAATTATTGTATTTTTTGCATATGCTTACAAAGAATACAAATTTTATTTAGTTATGCGGAATTTCATTTATTATGCGAAAGTTATAGATAGAAATGAAAAAAAAAACTACCTAATTTTTAAAAAATTTCAATACTTTTATTTCTATAAATGAATTTATACCTTTATTCACGCTATTCTATTTCGGATTCGTTTCAAATTCACGTTTTTTTATTTCGTATGTGCTTGCAATTCATGTTATTTTATTTCACCTAAAGTTGCAATTCACATTATTTTATTTTATTTCGCATATGCTTTTAAATCTGAAAATGTAACTTTTAAGTGACATTTCTAGTTTTTATCTCGGCTGATAAAAACAGGTACATTTTTATAGTAATAAGATATACAAATTTCAAATGGTTTTACTCAACTCATTTAAAAATTTATATTTTTTTGATTCCAAATTTTATTTGTTTAACCTTAAAGAACTGAGTAAATGAATTATTTTATCATGAAATATTAAATATATTTGAAATGATTATTAAAATATTTTAAAGCAATATTTAGATTTTTTTCTTATATTTTTTTGTATTAGTTATAGTTAGTTATGAATTTACTTAATTGAGATGATTGGAGAAATTTAAAAGTAAAATTATTACTAATTTAGAAATAATCTAAAAAAAAAAAAAGAGTATTTCGCTGACGTGTGAATATTCATTTATTTATATATTTTTGCTTGTCTGATAAAATATATAATTTATTCAAACTTTTAACTATTTCTATGAAAATTAAATTAAAAACAAATTATTAAAAAATACAGAACAGATAATACGATTTCTTTCCATAGTGGTAAAGAAAAGAATTGAAACGAAAAAGAATCTTTGACCTTTGCCTATGAGCGTCATGTTAGTTTTCCCCTTTATTGATGTGTCTGTTGGAGGGAAAGGACTTTTAAAGAGTTCTTCACTCAACGCAATGTGGCTGGTGATTAAATCGTTCAGTTGATTACATTATTCTATTTCCTAATCTCAATGTAATTGAGCTTTCAATACAAAATGAAATGAAATTATATGTGAAGTAATTAAATTTTTCAGTACAAAAACTTGTAA
>JAPMOQ010025968.1:1634177-1651803 GCA_026543055.1 Argiope trifasciata
TGGTATTTCTAGGTCCATATCTCTGTCTATATAGCCTTTTGAATAATTGTTTCTTCCAAGTATATCCCATGAGTAAGTTTAAAGATTGCAAATTAGCCATAGAACTTAAAACTCTAGATAAAAACTTACTTTCTGATAAATCATATCATTTCATAAATATTTTTCTTTTTCATATATTCTGCCATAAAAATGTAATTCTGTTGCATAAAGTTTCGAACATTAGAAAAAGCGCCAATGCCACGTTGATAAGCTCCCGTGTTTCGGACAGCGGCAAAGGCAACAAAATGGCGAATTTCGGCCATTTTTCAACTGAATAAAATTAAAATATGAAGTACGACTGCAGTTTTAATGGTATGATCACATTCAAAATTTCTTTTATTTAAATTATTGGGCCTCTGAGTTATCGTGTTTACAAGCATGTGAAATTATACACAAACATATGGTCAACCATTTGTTGGACTTCGTTTAATCTTTATCACGGATCTTATCTCTTCTCCTCTCTTCAGATCTTAAGTCTGCTTACCAAATATCAGCTTATTAACTTTGTAGTTATCATGCTTACTTGTTTTCGGCCGATAGACTTGTTTTTGGTCGATAGAATTTTATTCGAAATTTGATGGAAATCTACAAATTTGGTGTAGGGAGCATTACCAAAATTCCTTCGTATAAGCCAAAATGTATTTTAGTTATCGAGTTCACAGACTGACAAACCGAGTTAATTCTAAGAAAATGTGTCATTTTTGGAATTAGGAAAAGATATCTAAAACATAAAGATTCGTTAAGTTGAAGTTGAGTGTTTTTACGATTACAATTCTTTTTCTTAACATACTTCTTAAACGAGAGATTAAAATTAGTTTTACAGTACAGAAATTAAAGTTGCTGTTTCTGTACCAATCTTTTTCATGACAGTCTAACATTTTAATGATTCATGTTTCAAATTCTTCATTACCAAGATATAAATTGGCGTAGAAAAAAAATCCTTCTTATTAAAACACTTATGATATATACTATATGAGAATTTTAAAATTTTTCTCGAATTAGATTGAGGCAAGAAAATTACTAATACACTGAAAGAAATATAAAAAACGATTTGTTAACGGATGTATTAAAATTTTAATTCTGAAAGTAGTTTAGAAATCTTTCATAAAAATTATTAAATTGACTTGAGATTCCAATTATATGTCAAGAGATTACTTGAGATAAAACAGAAAAGAAGTGAATCCCTTTTTTATAAAGAAATTGGGAGTGAAAAGATCAAAAGTAAGCAGCGTTTTGAAACGATTCTGTCATAATTGATGTTCAAGTGACTTCGAAATTCGATTATAGTGCTATGATACGATAAATTCCGCTTTGATATTTTTCACAGTAGCTTTTTGCTGATATGCGATAAGATGCATTATCTGATATATTCAGAATTTCCGATTTCTATAAATGATCTTCGTAGCCTTCTTGACAATGGTCGACTAAACGGATTATTGATTTTCATTTTTTTTTAAAAAAAGGCTACATTTTATTCCATAAATTGAATTCTAACTGAGCTAGTGATTTTTTGAACTCTCGGTTACTATTTTACGGTTAAGCTTAATTTTTTAAATTTTTTTAATATAATAATAATAATAAATATAATAAAAATACAACAAAATAATAAATAATATAAATTAAATAATAAATAATAATAATAATAAATTTATCGTTTTCATAATTTAAAATGTTTTTATTAATTGTAAAGGAGGCAGAATGTTGTAACTTTTAGAAAACAAAATATTATTCATAAAAATATCAAAAGATAATTTTTGATATTAATTACAGAGAAGTTTTATGTAAAACTAACTGATACGCGGTGCATTGTTGCAGTAGAAGAAATAAATATCTTGTTGAATTGGTACTGATAGAAGGGATGATATTTATTTTCTTGTCTACAGTGAATACCTTTATTGAAATTGAATAGTGCATAAAGGAGAGATAAAATATTCTGTATTCTATTTCTTGATTTTATTATACTCTCGATTTAGGGTAGACAATATATATATATGTACTATTGGCCGAAAGTATTGAAAGTTTGAGAATGTTCACATTATTTCAAGAATAAGTCTCCCGTAAGTAATATTTTTCATTTAAAGTGATATTTTCTTGTATAAAAGGAGTGGAGAAGTTTCAAGCTTCTACGTCATCCATTGTAAAACAATTTTCAGCAACAATTGTCCCATCCCGGTAGTTTATTATAAAATCGCTCTGACTGCGAATGATTTCATTTCATTTGTTGCGTTATCGAAGTGCATTGCTTTTCAATTTAAACTGTTCATTTCTTTTTAAAATGTAAGAATTAATTCGTAAGAAGCGCTAAGTTGTTCTTTTAATGAATCAAGAATACATTTCAAATGTAAAGAGTGCTTATTGGTGCGATTTCAGTGATTCGACTGTTTCACGCCTCATAAAGATATTCCAAACCAAAGGAACCGCAAATAAAAAGCTAAGTGTCCTACCAAGGTTATCTCCTAAATGTGTTGATTCTACATTTACACAAATATGCAGTAAAATAGATTTGCACGTTCTGCTACATTTGCAAGAGAATAGAATGAGTCCTTTTCTACCATTGCCTGTGCCAGAACAGTTTGCAGGAGACTGTGTTCCTGGTGACAAGGCACAAATACATTAGAAAAAGCAGAACTGACGAAAGTAATACTGAAAAAAATGAAGAAGAGGCATGAAGCCAGAATATCTGACTAGTACGTTACAATACCCTTAAAGAGTAATGCTGTGGGAGTATATCAGTCAGTGTCATGTACTTGTCATATCAGTCAAATGGAAGAGTATTTTGTTCAGGAAACCATGAATCGTGACAAGTATGCTGAAGAGTCAATTACTTCAATGTACACATGTGATCTTCCCAATGCAGAAAAAGATATTTAAGCAATATCTGGCACCTTGACATATATCGAAAAAGGTAAAGAAAACCTTAAAATTAATTTTTAATTCAGCTATGTCCAGACTTCTGTATCGATACATTTAAGGCTAAGGTTGTATTTGCGAAGTAGGATTTTAAAGTTGTTGCGTGGTCGCATATCTAGGAACTTCGCCAGATTTAAACCCTATTGAAAATTTGTGGAGAATAATGGGACAGAAATAACTTATAATGATTCCAGAACAAAACGAGAGCTTTAGTAAACAACAATTGAAGTTTGACAGCATGAAATACCGAAAGAAGTGTTGCAAAACCTTGTGGATTCCAAGCCTAACAGAGTGGCAGCCATGATCAAAGCCAGAGGTGGTACAACCAATTGTTAAATGCTTTTCAGTTAACTAGAACTCTTTTTATCTTTTCTGATCTACACTTTTTTTTGTTCGATAACTTAATTATATTTTGCTTTTTGACTAATTTAATGTATTGACAAAAATATTACTTTAAATAAAAAAATATTACTTTTTGGGAGCTTTTTCTTAAAAAAGCATGAAACTTCTCAGATTTATAACACTTTTGACCAGTAGTGTATATATCAGATCTGAGAACAACGGTCAGGCAGCGCATAAAATACTAACAAACAAAAAATTATTTTTATATATTAGATAATAGTAAATACACATTTAGTTATTCATCCAATAAGAGTTTATAAATATTCAATTCTGCATTTTGTTGATGTATTTTGTATTTCACTATAAAATTACTAATCTAATTCCTAACATGACATATTGTATTTATTCATTCGATTCCTACTATTAGTTCACACTCTTTCTATATATATATATATTATATAGGTATATATCTTGTTCAAATTTTCAATCGTTAATAAATACTTTTTATTCATCCACTAAAGTTCAAATACATTTTTTAAACTTGTTGTGAATGACACTTGATGTTAATAGTTTTTCAAAATATTAATCATTAATTAAATTTAATTAGTTTTAATACTTTAAATTGAGTTTTAGCAATTTGTAATGAAAATAGAAAACTACAGGCAGTAGCTCAATCGGTAAAATGCAAGGATTTCTGTCTTTTTCATGTGAAGGTGAAGGGTGCGAGTTCAGTCTTTTCGAAAAACAATAATTTTTTGATAAATTAATTAATTTTGGATTTATACAGAAGAAAAATCTCTTACATAAGATATTTAGAAGGATATAAAATTCTCCATAAATACTTTTAGTGGAGAAGTATGTAGATCGTAGGGAAAAAATTATTTTGTCACTTAATATTACGATTCTGCCATATGTATATACATATTTATATTAATTGTAATTATTTAATAAAAAGTAACTAAAATAAATGTTTTCTTTGTTGGCCTAAGTAAAACCTGACTTTGATTTTTTTAATATTACTAGACTATATTAATATAATCGGCATGAATTGTTTGATGCTACTTCATTGATGTAATTCAACAGTAAGATTTAAATTCAATGTTAAAGAGAAATTAAACATTACTGACCGGTTTCGTTAAATTGCGTATAACTTATATATGGATTCAGTATAAAAAGCAAGTTATTGTAATTTTCATCATTAAATACATTTTATAATCCTTTTTTATTCTAATATCAATCAAATGTGAAATTTTAGATAATTAAATAAAATGTTTTTAACACCTTTTACACATTACGCTTGAGAGAATTCTCAACTAAAATCCGGATTAAATTTTGGTTCGAAATTCTGAATAATGGTTGAATTTTATTATTTATGAAATAAAAGGTGCTTAACAGTTTCCTATCATAATGTTTTTATTTTAATATCTAATGTGTTTTATGAAATACAAAAATATTAAAAAAATTAGATTCTAAGGTTTATCTAACACTCAATAAATTTCTAAAAGTATATTTATTTAAAACCTTTCGTTAGGTGAAAGTTGAAAATAGTTAACTTACGATATGACTTATGAATATTTAAAACTTCATATGAGTAAGAGTACCTTAATATTTTTCAATTACGCCTTAGTTTAAATAAAATCACATAATTGTAATAAATGTGATGATAATTTTGATGATAAAATCATATGATCAATTTTTAAAAATATTCAAGGGAAAAGGCAGAAGATTTGTTATTGTCGTTTGAATTTCTAAACTATCACAATGTTTAATAAAAACTACAAGTTGTGTGGACTATTACGTGGATTGTGAAATAGTTCCAAAATGAACAAATATCCCCGAAATATTTCTCGGAAGTTTCAAAACCCAATGCAAGGTCCAATAAAATTTATATTTTCTGCAACTTCTTAAATTTCTTTCTCCGAAGTTTGTCTAGAGCAAGAACTTACTGAAATCTTATAAATGTTCTAGAAGCTTTCGCACATTACAAATTAAAGCAGAAAAATAATTAATCTCATTTTCTTAATTTTGTATCTTGGCGAAAACAGTTGATGCGGGATAACGTAAGTTAATTTACAACTAAGTTGTCTCTGAACTATTTATTTTGTTAGAATAATGTCGAATACTAATATTTATCTTCTGGGCGAAATCAGATTATTTAGTTATCGCTAATGGAACGAAAAATCACGGAATATTTCCCAATCCTTCTTATTTTCTCTCAAGATGTAATCTTCTATCTTTAAATATTATCTTTATTTTAAATTCTAATCATATATTCATATTTTTTGGTGATTTTTATACAAAGAAACTATAGTTAATTTTATGAAAAATTAATGGGTAAATTGTTTTTAAATTTCAGCTGCTTTTCAATTGATTTGAATATCTATTGACTTCAAATCGCAGCTAATTTAAACTATTTACGAAATAAATATTCTTAAAATGGAGTTATATATACACATTTATCACTAAGCGCTACCAAAGTAATTTAAAAAAAAAATCTTAAAATAATTAAAATGCGAATGATATATCACATATAAACACATTCAATATACCATTCTGATAAATTTCTGATATTAATAATATAACAAAGTATTTTAATAACTTAGGATTTTATTCTAATTTTAAACATTTTTGCAAAATTTTCTTTTATTTTTTTGTCCTGAAACTCTAAAAATCCTTATTTGAAAGAAATCATTTACTACCTTGCTACCTTACGATCATTAAACGTATTTATATTATTTAAGAAAAACAGGATATTTCTATACAAGATTTATTTTGATAAAAAAATAGTAATTACATTGGTTTGAGTATTCTAATTTTTAAAAACTGTAAAGAATGGCATATAATTTTTAAAAAATTAAAACAACGCAAACTTAAAATTGTAAGAACGTATAACTGCCGTTAATTTTAACTTTTCAAAATTCTTTATTGAAATTAAATTTATTAATATGAACTTTTAAAAAGATGATAAATCTAAGTCAGGCATTTTTTGAAATCTCTTAGAATTAGCTCTGAAGATCTTCTGGATCTATTGTATGTGTTACAGATCATCATCATAATAAAAAAATCTGGACATCCCATGTAGAAAGGATTTTTTCCCGCAACAAAAATTACTATTGGAAAGTCACGATCACGATTTTTGTTTTATTCTTCTTTTATAGTATAAAAAAATATATAAACAACACACGTAAGCAATATGTTAATGTTCAGCAAACATTTTGCATTGCAAGTATTCATGATTTTTCCAACTGAAGTCTATGTTTTTTCGCGTCCTGAATATTGAAAAAGGTAGTTTTTTGATATTTAAAGCATTCGATTTCGACATTTTAATGATCATTCCTTAAAATCTCGAAATAAAAATTCTGATTATACTCAAATTTCAGAACTTTTCGAGCACTAAAAGAAAATATTTTTTAAACTATGCTTATCTACTCGACAGAGAATCTAGGGAGAATCTTATGGATTCCGAGCTCCAGAGTTTATAGAAAATGTAATGTCTCTCTACGAATACGACAATTCAAAAACGGAATAAGCTAAGCATTAAAAAGTGAATGAAGTTAGGTTTGCTGTTTTTGTATCAAAATTTAATTTAAATTTAATTTTGAAAGAAATAATTCAGCAATAAGCATGCCTATCTGTTCATCCATTCACATATAAGTATAATAAACTCAAACTGACGATAAATTAAATAAGTAGAATTTTGTAAGTACTGTTGATACCTAAATTATAGAAATGCGTCAAGTCTTTTACTCAATAAGGCCAATAGAAGAGTTTTAAATTAATCGCTGTCTTTTTTTCTTTTATACGAAACTAAACGTAAAGTGTAACTTGTTGTATAAACATACGAGAGCAATGTAATGTTCGAGACAAAATGCAACAATTATTACAATTATTAGAAGCGTTTTTATTGTCTGTCATATATTATATTTGAAATTTTATGCGTACCCTCTTACGAAAAAGTTTCATCATAACGACGAACATTATTTGTCAATATATAAAGTTCATTTACGGATATTTAAAGTGTCAAAAATGTTTTCTTCTTAATCGTTACGGTGTAATGAAAGGATTCTCTGATTTTAACGAGTTGATGGCTAAACTTCTACCTTATATTGACAAGTATATTCGTCAGAGGTGGAGAAAAATGAAAGATAGAGTAAGTTGCGGTGAAAAGACATGAATGGGATAGATTCTACTTTGAAGTCATATTAAGGTAGACTCGCACAATATCCTATGATACTTAAGTTTTTGACCGCTTTCTTTATAATTAAAGAGAGGATAAAACAGAAATTCCATTTGCATGATAAATGATTTCTAGAATTACAGATGCAAGCATAGAAAAAGCTACTATTGCTCTCTATTTTTTTTAACTTTTTAGTAAAACAGAATTTTAGAGGAAAGAATGAAACAGTGGTTTGCGCTCTCAAATTAATAATTATTGAGTATTTTTGTTATTTTTAATTCTATGAGATATTATATGAAATAAAAAATATGCACAAATGACAATTATTAATAAATATACTGAATGCTATTAAAAATTTTGAAAAAGGTCAAAGTTCAATTCAGTACACTATCGTTTGCAGTTACATAGAAAGAGCTATTTCTTTGGTGTAATTACAATTAATACAAATTGCTTTTAAAAACAATAAAATATGATATAAAACCATACAATGCTTAGCAGAAAGTGTGATAAATGTTATAAAATTTTTTAAAATTATTGTAACTCCCTAGAAGTAGTATCGTTTTTAAGATTCATGATTACTAATAATCTAACAAAGTTTAAATACATATATGTATATGTATGAGGCAGATCAATAATTTCTATTCATAGAAAAATTTAAATATGAAAATATATTTGTGAGTATTAAAGTATTATAAAATATAATCTATACATTAATAAATGGCAGATAGTTGGGATGTAATATAAAACTAAATTTGGAACTTTGATGAAGTGGTTTATTATATATAAATTTGAAAAAATTAGAGAATGAAATTATAAGTTATACATGTCAGGAATAAAGAGCATATTTGACTGTACAAAAGACGGAAATAAAAATGATAGCATCTCTCTTTTTAAGAATGATATTACAATACGTTTTTTACTTTTCCAGTTTTTAGATAGTATTGTAGATTTGGATATGTCGCATTGATATTTTAAAAAGGTTACTAATTAATGTTTAAATTGTTTTTTTTTAGAATCAGAAATTTTAATTTACGTAAAAGATCATGTCAAATTTTAAATTTAAAAATCTAAATTTCTTCCCCAACAGCAACCTTGGAGTTGATTTTCGCTTATTTAGTAAGTTAGTTTTTGTAGTTAGTCAGTTAAATAAAAATATTTAAGACAAACACTTCAAAATTTATGTATTAAATATACTTGAAATTTTATCTCTTATACTCACTATATACAGCAAAGATAATTCTTAATGCAGCTACAGATAATTCTTATATACAGCTAAGATAATTCTTAGCTGTATTTTCTTTTTAATGTTTAAATAGATATGTAAAATTGACGCTTGAATGAGAACATATGGATCAAAAGTAGTATTCTGTTTTAAAAAACGAATGACTAAATTTCTCTATTAATAATATCTACCATTCCCCATGGAAATTTAAATGAAAATTGTAAAATAAAAACTTAAGACTCTAGAAGGAGTTCAGTTAAATGTTTCGCTCCATGTATTAACTACGAAATCAAACTCACCAAGTCTTTATCTGCCTTTTCTAGAAGAGTGGGGAAGTCAGCTGAAGGATATTGTCTGCAGCCTGTTGATATGAAGATGGGTATGTGGCCCTCAACATTTAATCTAGGAGTTATATACCTCCATTTGGGCCTCGGCCAATCGCACGTCGAGCGCTCTTTGACGTCACAGGCACCTGCGCAATGATCCGGGATTGGGAGAGTGGGTGTGCAACGTCAGGACATTCCACTTCTGTTTTTAAGGAGTGCATAGAGAAAAACTTTTTTCTCTTAGGAGCTACCTGATTGGTGAGTATATTTTGGTGGGTGGAGGCCCTAGCTTTCCATCCACTGATTACTGCAGTGGGTTGACGAATTTATTATTACAGGAATTACGTATCTATCTCCAGGAAGTGCTGAAATGTATGAGGAAAAGTACCCAATAAGAAAGTGAGAGAGCGGCCGAAATTAGATATTACTGCACTCGGGAGTGTGTTAGTGTCGTGGGAGAAATTAACCGCATAAATGAACACACTATATTACCTTTCCCATACAGCAGGTATAATTAAATACCCATTTATAAGTAATATCGATTCAGAAATGTCCCCAGTGCCTTTAGTTGGTGTTTATAACGATCTGCTTTAACCTGAATAATAATCATACCATAGCAGGGATTGTTGGGCATGTCGCACATACATCGATAACTTCGATTATTACTTATGAATTCTTGTATTGACTTTGTAATTTTTTTTATATTTTTAATGCTAAAATATATCATATCAAAGTGAGTTAATGGTAGAAGTACCGTTAACTCTCTTTGATATGATATACACATTTCTATTGTTTGATTTGAGAAGAGGCCACCTGATAACTACTGCGTTGTTGCACGATAATTTCAGTTGGAATTTAAGAATTTCCTTAGATTAACTTTGTTGTTTTTTATGGTTTTATAGTTAAAATATGGAATATTGTTCTTATTGCTGAAATATGCTGATTCCGTTTAACTATTCTTCTATAGTTTAAATTGAGAAACAGCGAATTGATAACCACTATATTGTCAGATTGTTTCAACATTTGAATTTTTCAGCTTTAGCTGTGTAATTTTTTATGATTTTTATAGTTAAAATATATCATAGATCTTATTGTAGAAACACAGTTAATTCAGTTTAACTTCTCTTTTATAGTTTAAAATGAAAATCGATGACTTGATTATCACAGTGTTGCTAACTTGAAAATCGACTCCAATCAATAGGTATTATTTTTACTAATCTAGTACACGTTAAATGTGAAATTCAGCGCTAAATATTCTGAGCTAGAGAAGTTTGGAGATTTAGAAATGAGGGTACTGGTTGAGATATCGTTAAAAGGATCTGACCTTGACTGAAAATAATCATGTTGCTTCAATATATTGTTGTAATGATTTACCAAAACTGAAAATAAGCCTCCAAATATTATGTTATGACTATGACTAATATATATTATAAATTTATATGCAATTTGTTGTGACATAGGGTAGAAAAAAGGATTTATAACACAGTTTCAATGGAAATTTTTTGAACGAGAATGTTGGATTAAAATTTATTAAGAGATCTGTCTAAACTTGAAAAGAATTTCAATTCAAATTATTCAAATTATTCAATTAAATTATTTTTAATATAATTTATAATTAATATATAAATTATTAATTATGTAAATTTATGATTAATTCTTATGGAAGGTCTATAATCGTAATTCTTTTACTTGGGAATTGTAAGAATGCTTTCGTACGCATATTTCTTCATCTTAATTAAATTCATTGATCACAATAAATTTTAGAGTATACATATTAAATTTTAGTATGCATACTAAATTTTAGGAATAGATGAATATATTGTATATATTCTATTTATAAGTATGAGCATTCAAGAATTTTTCACTACACTGTAATATGATTACAATTCATGATAAGTTAGTAAGCATCAAGAAAAATTGTTTGATCGAATATTTGTTAGTTTCAGAACCACGACGAATGCACACATTACACAGAACTTTTTAACCAATAACGTGCGATTCATTGTCATCAAACCTGTTTGCATAATCACCTAGGGAAACTTCCGTGTTGGACAAACTTCGTATGAATCATAATTTGGAATACAAACTTCGAATGCATAATTAATGTTTATCTTGTAATTAGATTATGACACTATATTCGGGTACTCCATGTGTTAGATATCAAAATGTTCGCCTTAATGTGCTCCAACCGAATCTTTAAATATTATGTGATGCATACCTTGTGGGACATGTGTATTTTACGTTTTGCGTATTGTGTATTTTACGTTAACCTTGTGTTAGGTCAAAAACGTAGATAAATAAGTATTCAAGACAATTCGGAGATATTTTGTATTTGAAGTAACAGCAGAAAAAATTAAAATTCTTTAAAAGATGCTTTAAAATCATAATTGCTTTTATCAATGTTTAAAATTATGTTAAAAAAATTGAAGTTGAATAATAATTAATTTTGAATTATTAATAACTTCTGAGCAGAAAATTGTAATCCTTTTATTAAATTTAATTCATAAAGATTCATAAAGATTTTCTCTTCAAAATTAGTTGTAATAAGCCTGAACAGAAAAATTCGTTTTCATGAATTTTCAAGGAAATATGTCACCTGCACAGATTACTGTATCTTTAATCACATAAATTTGAATATAAGATATGAATTTATTTAATTAAATTAATTATTTAAAAGATTTTGGCATATAATTTTACTGAGAATGAAATTCACAATTCTGTATATTCGGTTGCCCATTGAAATTTAATAATTCAATCTTAAAAGCTACAATTAAATTAATATAGAACAGTTTTTTTAAAAATACATTAATGAATTAGTTGTTACTATCCTTTAAAAAAATATATATCTACAAAAATTTTAATTCAGTTTTTTGTTTGTCAATTTAATATCCATACTTGAATCTTAAATTCAAAGCATTATCTATTAATTTTAGTATTTTCATAAAAATTCTAATCATCCGTGGAAAATTAGATTTTTTTCTTTTCTTCTATTTGCTACAACAAAATAATTTCTTCTCATTTAATTACAATTTAATTTTTTAATATAACGACTGATTAAAAGTTACAGCCTGAAATAGTTACAGCCTTATGTTTTATAATTAGCAAAATCTTCGGATCTATATTCTTTTTTTGCAAAGAGCCTTTTCAACTAAGGATGTCTTCATTATAATTTGAAAACTTTCTTAATTTTGTTAGTGCTTTAATGTTATATAAATTCTGTAATTAACCAAACTTAAAATGCATCGATTTTAATTTGAATAGTTTGTAATGATTTGAATGCAATTGATTAATGAGCATCACTTTAAATCATAAAAAATATTCCACTTGAGTTCAAATCAATTATCACCTATTTATAAGAATGATGTTAATTATAAGAATGACATGTTCATGAATTAAATAATTCGTAGAAGAGGCCATTAACTGACATTATATTTTAACTCGTTTTTATTTAACTAATTTTGTAGAGCTTCCAGTTTAATTTAATTATATTATCGTCCCATTTAATGCAACACTAGGGCAATTTTAGAGTGCACCTTGTAATTTTAAATCGTGGTCAGATGACAAAGATGACATCTGAGCCCCTTAAAAAACTTCCATACCACACTAGCGAGAGGACGTTTGAATACTAGAAATTTAACTTGCTCCAGATCCGATTACATGAATGTTCTTCGATGAAACGGATATTGAACTTGAAACCAAGATCTTACCACTACGTCATAGTTTTCTTTCAGACCCTCTATTTTTCAATCAAGAATATATTTATAGGTTAAAATTCATATAATTAAAGAAAAAATACAAATAGTTATTAATCTCGATTCAGTGAGCATTAAACAATATCATAAATCAAATTTCCTCCTTACTTTAATATTTTTTACCTTTTGATTAATTTACCATAAACATTCCTTTTATTTTTTGTCAATGTGTCAAATATGTTTTTTCTTCTTTTTTAATTGAAACGAGATAAATAAAACAAATAAAAAATAATACTAGATGCAAGACAATAAAATTAGGCTGTAAGGTTTGTTGAAGTGATCTTAAAATTCTATGAAATGAAATGATTTTCAATTAAAAAAAATATATTACTTTAAAGATAAATTTAAAATTGGTATTCATTTATTTAACTTTTATTTAATGTGACAAGATTATGCTGATTAACTTAACAAAACTTAGATGAACTAAAGAATAATTAAAAATATATATATATATTTGACAGAATGGTGAACAATTGATAAAAATAAATTACTCGAGTTCAGATCAATTTTCATCTATTTAATTATGAATAAAAAATGTTTTGAATAATAAATGTTGAATGAATAATAATTATTTATGAATAAAATTATTCATAGAATAGATTGTTTATTAGTATAATATTTCACTTTAGTTTTACTTGATTAATTCTGTAAAACTTCTATTTTTTGATTATAAAAAAGTTATATTGTTTTGTACACTTCAAGAGCAAAATACCGACAATTATAAATAAGGATACAGTGTATACTTAAAAATATTTATCATAAATCTAATTTTCTCGTTACTTAATTTTTTTTTGATTTTTGATTTTTATCATTAAAGTTTCTTTTATTTTTGTTAATAAATGTGCTTTTTTTCTTTATTTAAAACTAAATAAATAAGCGAAATATAAAAATAATATTCTATATAACATATTCAGATGCGGATATAATGTTTTCAGAAATGATCTTAACGATTTATCGTAAGACACGAAATGATTTTCAATTTTAAAAAATTCTACTTCTCTATTTATCCCATTTTTTTTATTTATCTTATGATTATTGGCTTTTTTTTACCTTAAGTGCTCCTTTTCTTTCTCAATAAATGTGCTTTTTTTCTTCATTAAAAGCTAAATAATTAAGCAAAATATAAAAATAATATTCTATAAAACAACAAACGTTTACAAAAAATGAGTTGATTTATCATATGAAATGAAATGATCTTCAAATACAAAAGATTTAGTACTCCATCAAATTTCCTCGCTATCTTTTAAATTTATCTTGTGATTATTGGCTTTTTTACCTTAAATACTTTTATTTTTTGTCAATAAATGTACATTTTTTCTTTATTTAAAACAAAATAAATAAAAGAAATAGAAAAATAATACTAAATGTAGCGTAAGAAATTTGACTATACATTTTGTAGAATTCATCTTAAACCGTTTTATGCTAAATGAAATTATTTTAAAAAGAAGAAAATATTCTATTACTTTAAATATATAATTCAAATTACTATTAATTCATTTAATTTTTGTTTTATGTTGCCAGAATAGGTTGACCATTAATTTAAGAAAAACATATGCTTAATAACGTGAAATTTATTCTTATTGGACAAAGCTTTAAAAATAGAAACCCGTCTTCATTTTCCAAAATACAATTCCTACTTTGTTCCAGAAAATAAAGTAATTGCCATTCTTTCTCTTTTTGCGAGAAAAGCACATTTATTCCATCAATAAAAGTAATGAAGTTTTGATCTCTTTTCTCGCGGCAAATTGGGTGTAAAATATTCTGATTTCAACTGTTCTTCTGTTAAATGAAATAATGAACCCTTTCTACGGTGATCAGATAGTATAATGCCAAAAATGTTCCTGTGGTTCATTTTTCATCCATTTTAAATTTTATTTCTCTTATTTATGGCTACGATGAAATACCCATCAGATGGATTTTGTCTTCGATGCATGAAATCGTCATCATTATTTTGTGTTTTACTGATGACGGTTTTCACTAAAATCTTAAAAGCATCCCTCTGTTTCGATTCAAATATCATTATTGAACTTTTACAGTTCAAATGAGCGTAAACTAAATAGAAAGTAATTGGAAATAAAATAAGAAAAACTCAACTCAATTTTTATGAAATTGGAAAGTTTAAAATTAGCTCTCGTTACTTTTTTTTGATGTTTGCATCTTAAATATTTCCACAATTGCCTCAAAAGTTTTATTTTATCCTAGATGGACAATTTCTCATAATTTAGATAAAGGAGTTCTTTTCATAAAAGAAATTAAATATTTACGATTTGTAATTTCTTTGATCTTTTAACGTGAATTTGGAACACACATCAATCTAACTCAAATTAAGTAGTCATTCTTTATGGTACTGAAATAGGGATTTTTTTTGTTTGATAGGAAGGATAATTTGAAGGAAGGATGTAGGATAATTTGTATAATTCTCGCTATCAGTAATGTACCATATTTAGACTTAAAAGCATCATGACCCTTAGTTACCAATTGATTTTTTCTCTTTTTTTTTCTTTATGTACTTAGTACAGAAAAATTAATGTAATCTTCAAAAAATTTGAACGAGAGATTTCGACGAATCACTACATTTTGGACCTTCCTCAGTTTGGAAAACGTCTTTGGAAAATTTCAGTTTATCTGTGAATGTTTGTCTGTTTAACTTTAACAATGATAATTGAAAAAAACTTGATCTAGACAGATAAAAGTTGGCATACGGGCTTTCTAAATTTCTATTTAACTAAAAAGAATTCTTTAAGCGAAAGTTTGTCTGTTCTGGTGATCGAATATAATTGCAAAAACTAAAGAAATAAAAAATTGGCAAATAGATTTGGCATTTAAAAGGCAGAAACCCGTCAAAGTTTTAAAAAAATACAAGGGGATGACTGTCTGTCAGTCAGAGCCTGTAAAACCTGTAAATGCTAGAGCTGAAAACAACGACGAATTAAATATATCAGATATAGCATGGGATTTGGGACTCCAAATATACTTCCAAGTCAAATTTTTGTTCCAATTGGTTGTAAAATATAATTGTAACGTACAAATTCGAATTTCTGATAATATCATAATATTAAACGTATGTCAGGGATCAATTGACGAAGATCACATGCTAGATCATGTAAAAATATTGATTCAAGAAAAATATTAATGTTTCTTAACTACTGTAATCCAGTGCCATGTGAGGTGTTTTCTGAAATAACACCTTTATTAGGAAGAATGCAATAAAACAAATTTTGAAAATGTTTGTCTATTTATAACAAAGGTAACTCAACAACGTTTTGATCTAGACGGATGAAATTTGATATAGGATCTATAAACCAAATTTGTAGATTTTTGTCTAACTTTGAGAAAAATTCGTCCTGAAAAAGTTTATCTGTCTGGCTGTTAGAATATAATTTAACACTATAATTACAAAGCGAAAAAAGATAGATAGTTAAATTCGATGCACAGATTTAACTTCTATAGTATAGGCACTTACTGAAGTTTGTGACTAATCCATCAAAGACTTGATTTTCTGTTGGTCTGCACTTTCAGAAACATGTAATAGCGATAACTTAGAAACTTAACATTCTAATTCTCAAATTCGGTGTGGAATTTTGTGATCACATATGTAGTATTGTGACAAATTTTTGTTTCAATCGGTTGCGGAAAAATTATCCATATTTCAAATTCGAATTTAGGATATTATTCATCGCATTCCAGAGATTAAACGCCAAAAAGCACACTAAACATTACTCGATAGGCTAGGTAAAAATGCTAAACTTAAGCCAAATATCAGTATTTCGCAGCTATAGTGGGGCAGTAACATGTAAGGAATTTTCTGACATGACACCTTTATTAGATAGTATACTAACAAATTTTAAGGAGGCAAATACGCTGGTTTGTTCAGATATGCTTTTGTCCCTTAGCTTTGCTTTTAAGTTTTCATTAAATGTGTTATTGTAAGCGTTACCTTACAGGCAGTGGTGATCTTTTAAGTAGTGTACAATTGCTTTGTATTTATCAAACGACTTGTAGGATCTTTATTTTAGAGATCAAGCAATTATAAATATAAGTATGAATTTTATATTTCAGGCCGTATCTAGGAAATTGCAAAAGTTGGGAGATGATAGGATAGACAGTAGCCTTATTTTTTTCAGTGATGGTTTAACTAATTGCACGAACTTATAGTTGAAATCCTTAACTAATTGCACGAATAATGAGAAGTACTTACTCCAATTAAAGTTAAGAAAATCGGAAAATTATGTATATAGTTGAAAAATGTGATGTTTAAAGATGAAATAAAAAATTGACAAAAAAAACATAAGCATATGTATTAGTCCATCTTAAATTTCGTTCAGCATTAACTTTAAAAAATTGCATCTCTTGAGAGAAGTAATAAATTTTAAAATTGATTGTCTTTCCTATAACAGTAATTAGTAACAATTAACCTATGTACTTGCATCAAGAAAGTAATACCATGGGAGAGTTGTTTTTTACTCCAAGAGAAAAATTAATTTAAAAGTTGTACTCTTAAGAAACATTTCATTAATGCTACATTTCAATTCATAAGTACAGAATAGCTTCTAGGTAAATCGCAAATTCTTATTCCCACCCTCCTAATTATTCGAGTTAAGTATGATGATGTATTGCAAAACTGGCTGTTAGGCTCTATCCTAAATTTTTGCTATTCTATAAATGTAAATGGTTTGTGCCAATCAAGTACTTCATGCTGCCATTATCTCACGTATTCTTGATAAATGGAAATCCTGCGAGGCTTAAGAATAAAACAATCTGTAAGTTACAAAAGCAAATTTCAATCTTCTTGTAATTTGATAAACAATAGTTGTAAAAAATTTATATATATATATATATATATATATATATATATATA
>JAPMOQ010025968.1:1661223-1680985 GCA_026543055.1 Argiope trifasciata
TTTTATAGCAAAAAAGAAAAAAATGACGAAAATGCTGTTTATTGCTCCCCATATTTAAAAGGGCACCATCCAAAAACTACTGCGAAGAATCAGCTGCACTTTTTCACACTCAAGCCTTGCTATATCAGCTCTTAAAACATAAAATGATTTTGCGGTTTAACTATGAAATTGGGTGCGAAAAATGCAATTAAATCCTTTGTCAGGAAAAAACGAAATTACTTTCCGAACAACCTAATAGAATCGAAATAAGAGAAAGCAGTTTCCAGACTTGTTTTCTTATTTTCACATACAATTGCTGTAATCATAATTTATGCATTTACCATGTATTAAGTATTTATTTTATTAAAAGAGTGTTGCAATTTTTATTTTACTATATCCAAGAAAAAAAATTAAATATTGAATTCTTAGTAATCTGAAGTTTAAAATGCACACTCATCGCATTATTTGTTTAAACGGTTTCCAGTAACGAAATCTTCCCAGCGCAACTGTAGAACAATTTTCACTGCTTAAAAAGTTTCCCGGCAAGGAAGACTTCTTTGAAAATAATTGGCTGAAAATATTCTTTCGTTTTTCTAAATTGGTTTCATAATGATATAAACATTAAATAGAAGCTTATGTGCGTCACTTAATTTTAAATCTGAGAAGATAAAAAATCTCTCTGCAATACTCTTTTTCTGATTGCTATGCATTTTTTGGAATTAAGAATAACAAGAAAGGAAAAAAAATATTGAAAGATCGAAAATTTGCCAGATTGAATTGAAGTAACAAGATGCTACAGAAAAATTGCTTTAATTTTCGGATAAGAAAATTTTCAAATGAGACCAATTTAAGAGAATTTCCGATGCTGAAACTCCATAGAAACCTATTATTCCACATTTATTGTAATTTATTCTTACATGTTGAACTTTAAGAACGCAATTCTCCTTGTTTAAAAAAAACTGGAATGATTAAAAGAATACGTTTTGAAGAAGTATAAGGAAAGCAAGCGTTTGGAAATGTGACCTGCCGATGTTATTTTTTTAAAGATTTCCATCATCATTATAAGAAGGGTACCAATTAATCGAAACAATTTTACAATTTATGAAATTTCAAGTTTGACTACGTTCGCCATGAAGTATTAAGGTTGAAATATTGAGTGCTGGTATGGAGACAGTGGATCTTCCTAGTGATCCGGATGTTCCGGGTACGAGTCTCTGTTAGTGCATGGTCTTCTGTGTTCTCTCTGTAAGGTGTGAATGCGCCCCCTTGTAAAAAGATGTTGTGCAAGTGAATGTGGCTCAAGAAATGCTTACTCGGCTTACATCACCGACAGTTAATTATCAGCGGGCTTGTAAAGGGTCGTAAGTCACAACACAACAGCAATATTTGGCTGACTATAAGATCAGGTTCGAGATAAATGTTTTGAAAAATGTTCAAAAATATTCATATTTTTAATGTTTTAAAAATATTCAAAAATATATATATAAGAAACCTAAATATTCCAGTCAAGTAGCAAAAGTTTTTTTAAACAATTGAAAGAAAGAACATTTTTGGTTAGAAACGGGTATAAAGAAAAAATATTCTAGTTTAGAAGTTTAAAAAATTATTTGCTTAAAATTTAGTGGATAACTTAAGAAATATATTTACTTCTTGAACTAAAACATTTTACATTTCTATTTAATCCATAATTATTGGGATTCAACTGATATATATAACATGTAACTTTTAATTCTTTTTCACACTGTAAAGAGCTAAAATAACTAAAAAGTGCTCCTGAATGAATAAATTATTTAATATCTAGTTCAAAAACTTCCAAATATGTTGCGAAATTATCATAAAAAATGTGAATAAAAATAATCACTATACTTTAGCTTTCTATTTTTTCGTAAGAAAATTGTACCAGAGATTAGAATTTACGATTACAGCATCTAAACATTAAAATTACATTTAATCTTATGTGAATGCATGTATAAAAACCAATACATTTTACCCCAGAAACTAGATTTAAAAAAAATTTTAAAGGTTTTATAAAGACACTAATTAAAACATTAAAGAATGTTAAATAAAAACATTAAAGAATGTTAAATAAAAACATTAAAGAATGTTAAATAAAAACATTATAATACCACATAAAAATTGCGTTTTTAATCTAATGAATTTATAATAAGATGTTTTTTTATTTTTAGAATATTTTATCGTTTTGATTTAAATAAAAATCCATATTGTATATTTGATAGCTTTATTCATTCCATGTAATTTTTGCATAGTCTTATACAATTTATTAATGCCTTAGTTGTTGTTTAAAAATATAAAAATAAAATAAATCGATGCTCGTATAGCGCTTGAGCAAACCAGTTAGAGGTTTAATTAAAGATTATCCCTTTACTCTCAGTATTATTATTGTAAATCCTAAGTTTGCCAAAGGACATTTTTAAGTATTAGAAGCCCAATTTTGTACTAACTTTCAATTCGTGGTTACACTTTTATAGACTAAATGAAAACCAATGGTTTTAATAGAATTCAAAACAAATATTTTTATAATTTTAATTAATAAAATAATTTAGGAATAAAATGCACAATTAATGATTTTCTCTGAAAATTTCTTTATAAAGAAATAAAGTACATTAGTTTTCTTTTATATGTAAGTGTAAATCCCTGAAATCTTTATCAATTACTAATATCAAATATTTTTTTACAACAATCGGTACAGGTATGCCCCAAGGATTTTTATTTTAATGTAGAATAAATTATCGGAAACCTAATTATAAAAAGATGTGTGCCAAATTATTAGCGCAAAAACATAGATAAAAAAGTGGAAGTCTGTAAGAGGAAAGATCCCCCACCCCTTTAAAATCAATCTTATTTTCAAATGACATCGTAAGGAGATATAAGAAGAATAAATAAGATGGCTGTTTTGAGAAATTCCAAGAAGTTTAATGCTCTAGAAAATTCATTATAACTGCCAGTTTTTATGAAATTAGGAAATACAATTATCGACTCTATTCTTAAAAATAAGTATTGGCTATTTATGAAAAACTAAATATTATGTATAAATACGATTACACCTAATTTTTATAGTGGCTTTTTTACATTTAAATTGTTATAGTTCTGTTATCTTACTGAGATAAAAAAAATATGAGAATCGTATAATTTAGTTTAAATACAAAACGTAAATATAAATCAATAAAAAACATTTTAATTGATAAATCTGACATACAAACATATTTTTTGTAAGCAATATTTTAATTTGTTATATATATATATATATATATATATATATATATATATATATAATTTATCTCTGTTAAAAATGGTACTGGTTTCTATTCACATCTATAAAAATGTATTTGCAAACAATTTCCTTATATAAGTGCATTTTTCACTTCAATAATTATTATTTAACAGCCATAAATTATTTTTTCATCAGTAAGAAATATAATTAGAATCTGAAAATTGAGAAAACAACATTTTTCTTCTTTTTTAATTCCTTATTTCTTAATAATTAGATTATAATTAATATAAGGAATTTAATCACAATAAAAAATATATTCATTCCTTAAAAAATTTTTTTTAGGAAAAGAAGTTTAAATTAAAGTTCAAAATTTAGTTTTCCGATTTAGCATGTCTGACAATATGAAATTCAAATATTGTTTCAAATTCTATTTACGTGAGATGTCCGAGTTCTTACTGTTTGTACATATATTTATGTAATATGTATCGAATATGTAAACATATTTTCATAAAAATGTATATTTCATAATTTATAAATTGTTGCTATATTACTCCTGTCAATGTGGCTGGTTTTATTTAGATTTTAATTTCCAAAATTCTATAATAAATTGTTTTTCTTCTAATATCTATTTCAAAACCACTTTATAGCTTTAAAAAACCTACATAATAGAATTATATAACAGAATATTAATTTCATTTATTCTACATATACATGCTTCTTGTTCTCAATTTCCGATTCAATGTTGCAATAAATAATAACATTTTGAAAAAAAAAGAATTTAAAACCCAGGCCCTATTTTAGTAATCATTCAAAGAATACAGAATTTAATATTCCAAACGATTTTCAGCATCCACACAAAACTTAAAATATTCCAATTTATTCAAATTTGTTGCAAATGAAACCCGACACTTTTGAAGTTCAATTGCCTTAGAAGCTGATGAATTTTTTAGAAATAACTAAAAGGTGACAGCATTATTTTCATAATTCGTATGGAAATTTATACGTAACAGCAATTTAACGTTTCTCTGTTTTTTTACATTCTACGTTTTTTTTTTTCTAACTTTGAAATAAACTCGATAACTTCACCTCATCATTAAATTTACGGTGTTTACGTAATATATTTTTCAGTTCTTTCATATGAAGTCTCACGCAAAGCAATCAAGCAATACTCGATGGACCACATAAAAGATGGAAGCTAAAAAAACATTAAATGCTCCATTATCTTAAATATCAAGATGTTAATGTTAATTCATGCAGACTGGTTGCCTACTAATACCTTTGTATTACCTACTAATGATGTTAACGGATCCTTTCTACACTTTTCTAAACAATAACTTTTTATATATTTTATTTTTGTGTGACAGTTTTTGCTTGTTAGAACTAGAACATTAGGAAATTATACCATGTTTCCCTCGATTCGAAGGATGTCAATGTTTCGTATAATTTTACATGTGCATGATGTATTAATATAAAAGAGAATACAATGGGAAAAAGAATTCATTTAAATAGTTTACCAAAATGAAAAAAGTAATTATTAGGGGCATTAATTTAAGATATTATGCAACATTTTTCAATTTTTTAAATACAAAAATTTGTTTTTTTTACAGAATTAAAATAAAAACAATTAAAAGAATTCTTATTCGGAAGGCAATTTTCACAATACAATTTTCCTTAGTTGTGTTACATTATATTCCTCGTTCGAAGCAACACAGTTACAACTATGGAAAAATATCTTGCAATTATAAGTCGTTGTCAGATAAAGAGGACGATACCTTATTCGACATTCCCTGTATCAGCTTCCTCAAAAAGAATCAGAGAGAGGATATTTGGTCATCTATAAAAAATTATATTGTGCAGAGTTCAAAAACATGACCTTTCTTTTCAAAACACTTTGTATTTGAGATCATATGCTGTTATACTAAATCACAAGGGCTTCCTACTTTTCTAAGAAATTAAAGTTTAAATTTTTATATTTATCAATTTTTAATGTGCAATCATTGCGTGGTTATAACGAGTAGTATAATGTATTTGCAGAGGATAAAGAAGTTATGCGTCATTGAGGTGGTGTTGGAGAAATAATGATTATAATACGTATAATTGTACTATACTTGAAATAATGCAAATACGATGGATTTGCTTCAATTTATCATGAATGCATTTAATAAATATTTTGAAGACAGAATAATTAATTTAATTAATATTTTACAATATTTTATCAAATAGTGTGTTAAAAAAAACTTTTTAAATTTGCATTTATATAATTATACCAAAATCAGAAAATATTTTTCAATAATAATTATTTTTTACTTTTAATTTACTATTTATTATGTCTATGAATGATTAAGATGAATCCGTATGTATATGTGTATGTACATATAGAATCATCCAATATTGCATAGTAAATTAAATTTAAAATACTAAAAAATAGTAATGAGATAAATTTTGTTCTTTATTTAATCGATATTGATAAATAGGCAGATAAAATTGTTTTTTAAAAACTGATCTACAGCATTTAAGTTTAAAATTGCTATCAACAAACAAACTGAATTTAATTTTAGTTCATTCTTATATGCTGAATCTGGAAGCAAAAGATCTCTAAAATGACATCATTAATTCATTTCACACAGCAATTCTGTGTTGCATTTATTTTTTAAAATTCAAGAAAACGCGGCTCTAACTTTAATTTGTACAAAAGGGTTTTTTGGATAAAAATTATTTGCAGATTATTTAAAAATTGATTCAAAACTTGATTAGTCGTTTTATTTATTTATATAGATTTATTTGACATAAACACATTACAGAGATCAATTCCATTAATCCATTTGCATCAATTAAAAAAAATGAACACGAGTCACAAGGTAAATCAAAACACACATAAAAAATAATAGCAAAGAATAAAGTTCTAAAAATAAATTATATAGTTCTAAGTAGTATATATATATATATATCATGTGAAGAGCACGGAAATATTAAATTTTGATTTTTATATTAACTACTGAACTATTAACCGAGTATCCTGTTTAACTATTGATGAAAATTTAATTTATTGTTGAAAATGACTGTCTATGTAATCCATACTGTAATTTCCTATATAAGTTATCAATCATATTCCTGTATTAAGTGTTTTATTGATTAAGTAAAAAAGATTAAGTAAATTTATTGATTAACTATGAACAAAGAGCTTTTTTGTGGTTTCTAAAAGCCATTAAAGGCATCGTAATGTTTCGAGGTTTTAACATTCTTTAGAATAAAAATTTAAAGTAAAACTCCACGATGTGAAAAATTATATATTACAAGACCACAAGTTTTCTTTTAAAATTTTATTTAAAACACTGATAAATATAAAGTAACAACTCAGGACATTTATCTCTTCCGAAATCAACTGATCTTTAGAAAAATAATAATCAACAATGGAATTTTTTTACAACTTCAATTGGTAGAACGAGGTAAGGTTACAGGAATAATATTCATGTAACTGCTGTTATCTCCAATTCTGTTAGTCATGACTTATAGATAGCTGTCTAGTTCTATGCGATAACTGTTATATACGATTTCTCTCTGAATTGTAACTATTATCACTTTCTTCCTCCTACCATACTATAATTGTCGCGCGATGTCAATGATTTGTTCATTTGCATGTGAATACGTGATGGCTGCCATGTTTATCTCTCGCCGCCAGCTTGACACTTCCAGTGGCATTCATAAATGATGGATACAAACTTCACGGAGTTCTGTATTGCATTGCAGTTAGATTCTCGCATAGCAATGCTGCTCGATTTACAAATGCATTGCTTTGTTACATAATATCGAATAAATACTCTGTTTTCTACCAATAGTTTTCAATCCAGGATAATTAAAAAGTAATCACCAAATTTTATTTTAAATATTTTCAAATCTGATTTCCATTGGATTACATTTCTTTTTTTTATTCAACTGATAACCCACAATTGTAGCTAATAATTATTATACATTTATAGTGCATTTTGAAATTAAATGGCAAAAGTGAAAAAAAATAAGACCATGTCCTGGACGCATATCCCCATTACCTACCCTATTTCATGTATAAAGAAAAATCGAACGACATCATTGGTTCGTACCATTGCATGACTCTGTGAAGAAAGTGTGGTGTCATTATAAATGAACTTCGAAATAGTTTTGGTTCATATTACTGATAATGATTGTATAAAGTAATTTTTAATTAAATAATATTTGTTTTTCGAAAAAGAATGGCATTTTTTCCCCTTTTTATAAAGAATAAGTGTGTAAAGTTGGTTAAAATTGACCAAGGCATTTAGAAGGGAGATGAGATTGAGATCATAGATACAATTTTGTTTTAAGTTAATATTTTGTAAATTTGCGTCATCGTAAAATGCTTTCTCACCTAAATAATAGAAAACTATTTTAAATATTATTAAATAGAAATTATTTATGGAAAATACCAATGTATGCGTAACCAAGATGTATAACAACATCGCAAAGAATTAAATTGAATCCATTCAGTTTATTCGATCTAATTATAAGAGGCATCAAGTCCAAGTTGCGCCGATTTTTCTTCATACATGAAATAGGGTAGGAAATGGGGATATGCGTCCAGGACATCGCCTTATTTTTTGGCACTTTTGTCTTTTAATTTCAAAATGGACTATAAATTTATTACAATTACTAGCTACAATTGTGGGTTATAAGTTGAATAAAAAATTAGAAATGTAATCCTCTGGAAATCATATTTGAAGATATTTAGAATGAAATTTGCAGAATAATTTTTTAATATTTATAATTTTTAATTATTTTTGATTAAAAAATTTTGGCAGAAAACAGAGTATTTATTCGATATTATGTAACAAAGCAATGCATTTGTAAATCAAGTAGCATTGCTATGGGAGTTTCTAACTTCAATGCAATGCAGAACTTCGTGTAGTTTGTGGAACTTGAGTTAACATGATATCACACTCTTGTCATAGAGTGGTTGGTGGTAGGAACCAATGATGTTTCTCGATTTTCTTCCATACATGAAATAGAGTAGTGAATGGAAATATACGTCTTGGACACCATCGACTTTCGCTAAGTCACTGATGATGACGGAATGAAAAATATCATTCTTAAGGTGCCCCTTTAACTTGAGTGACTAGAATAAGAATCATATACATCAAAAGCAGAGAGAATCAGAGGCAAGTCAGTAAAGGGGTTTGTATACTTGTGAAATGTAGGTAATTTAAACGCCATGCAGTTTGTATAATATCTCACCTAATACAAAATAATAATAACATATTTCATGCTTCTTTAAGAATAAACATAGCAAAATAGAGGCAAAGAAAGCACTGAACATCTGTTACTAATTAAACCTAAGATTTGGCTATTCATTAAAGAGCTAAACAAGAACTTTAATTGGCGTTATCATCTCTTGTAAAATTTATAATTGAAGCGAATTGCCTTTTTTTTAATTTCTAGTTTTGAGTTAAGAAATAAAAGATAAATAGCAGAAACTATGCTCTGCGTTGAAAACTCAACATATGAATTCTAAATGCGAGACAATTTAATTAAACGCTGGAAAAAAGTAAAAACAAATTATGTATTAAAATATGCAATAAGTTTTAATCACTCAAATATAAATTTATTTGGTTTTTATCCCCAGAATTTTGCACTACGGCCCCATTGTGTTGAATGTGAGAATTAACTTTCCTTTATAAATAATCCTCCATGGTCATTAAGTTTTTAGTCAAATGCAGAAGATTTAAAGAATACTTAACTTATGAAATAGTATGCAATCATTTATGTTGTCGCTCATAATTTTTAACATAAAACTCGAAGTATTTTGTTTTATGTCTTGTGTCTTTACTTTAAACTACTCACTTTTTTTATATTTATATTGACAACTATTTAATCGATGTCATATGACTTTGTCTAAACAATAACGCTGCTTATATGTAAGTGTACTAAATTTTAGTAGAGTATACGTGCTTGTCTTATATTATGTCCCTTTAAGTGTTTAAGAACTTTACTGCGTAAGTAAATAGTTCTTAAAATTAATTTGCCATCATGAATGTTATTTCTAAATTATTTTATCTTCTTTTATGATGCAAAGGAATCGATCATTGACATACCTTGCAAGAGATCCACAATCGGTCACACTAACCAGAAAACAAAATGGAATCTATCCAGAAGGTACACGCAAAACCCTGACCGACTGGGCCATCTAGACAGCAACACTGACTTGAACTAGGACTCACTGGCCACGGTTTAACTATTCCTGTGGGAAGTAAGCCATGATATCGATAGAATTTCTCTGATCTCCATCATTTTTGTACTCAGAGTATCGACAACGAACCACCTTTCCGGAAGCTTATCTTCATTTTTAAGGTGCTCCGCTTTAGAATTTTTAACTCAAGGGAAGGAAAATTTATCTTGCTATCCAGTTCGAATTACTTCCTGAGTTTAACAACAACAGATATCACCAACTTTCCTCCCAACCATTTAAATAGTGGTTCTATGAAATGAAGTGTTTCGCCAATGCTTTTTTTGTAATTGAATTCTAAATTTCTTTGTATATAATTCTTATATGTCCTTTAATTGTAATTATTAAGTAATTTTCTTTCGTGTCATAAAAGACATTTGGGTTATGCCTTAGTATTTACTCTCATATTTTAATAGAAAATTGCAATATTTTATCACTATCTAATGATTTGTAGTGTTAATCAGCAAGTAATCGGATCAAAGTTTCAGAAACATAAATACCACAGCTCTAATAATCAACATAACTAAAATTATTATCTTCTTCATATAGTTGATAAGTTTCCTTAATAATAAATTTCACATCTTTTTTATTATTTTATAAAAATAAATAATTCACTTATTAATAAAGTATATGGCAATTTCACTGTTGTAGGCTCCTAGTAAGTATGCAGCTTTTTTACAGAAATTCGAAGATTTATTAGAACAGAAAGTATAGTTTAATACCAATCCAAATTTCTAATATGCACGAAACTAATCATTGAGATTTCGTAATTTATTTCGCTATATCCTCGAATATTTTTGCTGATAATACATTTTTACAAAAGTTTCTACTAGAAAATACCGTAATAATTGACTTATAATACTCTAATATGCCGACTAAAATATTTATTTAGTTGTTTTAAGTTATTTCTCTAAATCAGGATAGCTGAAATAATTGTTTCATATTCAAGGTTTCCATCTGATTACTTAAAAAAAACTGAGAATATCAAAAAACAAATCATGTTAGATGGCATAGTGTACAACATTTGTAGGCTTGTGTTTTGATTATTTAATGCAATTATTACATCTTTTTACTAACTTATTTTTTAAATCTCACTTTCTGATTTGTTACTCTATTAGAAAAATGGCATGCTCTCAATGAATTTATAACACTTTAATAATTTCAGAATTTTAATATCTTTTTATCAAACGATTTAAATAAATTGTTATACATTAGTACTAGCACTATATGTTAGCAAATTTTGAAAATAATTCATTTCAGTTATTTTATATATAATAATGATTTTTAGACTAAAAATAACAAAATTATTAAAAATAAAAAATCCTTTTTATTCATTAAAAAAAGTGTATTTTCTTTTTTAAAAAATGTAATTCCTTTAATTCATTGAATTCATAACTATAAAAATAGAATTTTGTAATTAATTTTTCATGCGTTTCTTCTTGGAGTATTAGAGTTCTGAAATTATATTTGTTGACATGTTTTTTTTATGAGAAAAAGCATTTTAAAGTTTTTATAATATCGAATTAAATTCCAATTCAATATTAGGCTTCGTTAGATATTCGATATCTGAAAAAATTCATCTTTTTTCATGTATATATTAATTAATTGTGAACTATTTTCAATTATTATTGCAGAACAATAATAATAAATTCGTTTTAAAAGCTGTTCGATTATACTGAAAAAGATGGGAAAACTTTTAATCAAAAATACAGAAAAAAATAATAATAAAAAGGAAATTGTTTTTAGGAAATTAAGCCTTTACGAAAATTAAAAGGAAAATATTCCTTAATTTTAATTAGGATTCATTAATTAAATGATTAAGATATTTCTGTTAATATTTCATGTGTTTAGAGATTTATTTTGAAAATTTTCCATTATTCTTTGAAACAAAAGAAATAATAAATTTCATGTTTTTTAAGAAGATTAACGAACGAAAATTGAATCGAAAGAATAAGTCGAAAGAGAGTGCTTAGGATTATTATCATTATTACACAATGTCTAAATGAAAAGAATTGCATTATTTTTAAATAGTACTCTCATTTTATTAATGTAAAAATTCAATGATATTCGAATGGTATTGGAGCATTTTCGTCATAGTTCAAGATAATTATTAAAAAATTTTATCATTAATATTAGTTATAATTTTTATTATATTATTAAGTGATATTTATAGTTTTAAGAGATAAATTTTTTACTCGTTCTCTTAAACCTATAATAAAGAAATTTTACTCGATAGTGAATGTTAAACAACAAATCTATCGAAACTTTCCGAAATATTATTATAGGGTTAATACAAAGGAATAATTATGTATTTCTCTCTTCCTTATTCTAGCATTTATTATATTTTATAGATTATTATTTTTACTTCCTTTGTCTTTCAACGTAATTAACCCGCAAAAAATATAAATTTATCATTCCTCGTTGATTATTACAAATTAAGAACGCTATAAAATATGGCCTCTTTTCAACATTGCGATTCTAGGTCTGATTGTATTACATATATTCCTTCCGATGTAGTAGCATCATTTATGGGCATAAAATTGAAGAGCCTTCAAATATTGCATGGAGGAACTTAGAATATAATCATTTTCTGTCTCAGACAGGTGGTAAGGAATAATTCAATTTATTTTAGCATTTTATTCAAAGAATACCACTTTAATGAATATTCAATTAATTAAATTCCACTTTTCTGTCGGAAATGGCGCTGAATAAAATGATTGCTTACGTAGGCTTGGAGATGTGAAGATCAATTTCAATTTTTAATCATAGTTATTCGACGAAGTAAAATATTAATAAGTTTCGTATTCTTGTCTTAATAACAATTTCACTTCCTTATAAAATTTTAATTTAGTAATATCAACTTCTCGAGTATGAAGAACAGAAAAAAGTACTGTAATTGTCAAAAAAATTGAGCTTGAAATTTTAATGTACTCTTAAATCTCTTTGAGTTTCTACTTATTAGACCTCTCCGAGTTCGAAAAACGCAGGCTTTGAAAATGTCTACTAGTGTTCGTCCATGCGTCTGTCTGTCTGAGACAAAGATAGTTTAAAAATACTGAGTTAGACAGATGAAATTTGATATAGGTCTCTGAATCAAATTTCTAGATTCCTTTCAAATTTTGTTAAAAATTTTGTTGAGAAGTCTACCTGTTCAGCTGTACAAACAGATTTCAACATACTAAAAAACAAAAAGGGCTAAATGAAAAAATAAAAATAAAAACACAGCAGATTGAACTGAAATTAATAAGGTAGACACCTGTTAAATTTTGAACGAAATCCTACAAAGTTTTAATTGTCTGTCAGTCTGTACTTTCAAAAATATATAAACACGGTAACTCAAAAAAGCAAACGAATTTTTGTCAAAATTAGCGTGGGATTTAGCATAGCAGTTCGGCGTTAAACTATTTTCTATCAATTGGAGAAAGTGGGTCTAAAATACAAGTTTGATTTTCGGATACTATTATTCACTTTCCAAGGATTTTTCTCTTAAACATTCGTCAAGAATTTCATGCTTTTCCAGAATCAAATTCAGTAAAAATGCTGATTCAAACAACAAAAAATTATTATTTCTCAACTATTGTATGCTAATGACATGCAAGGTGTTCTCTGGAATAATAGTTTTATTAGAAAGTATGCGAAAAAATTCAGGAGAAACCAATCTCTCTAGTTAGCTTAGAGATTTGCTGAGAATTGTCTTTGGGAATATAGAATATATTTTATAAAAAAGCGTTGCATCATCCTTGCGTGAGGTTTTCTTAATCATTAATCTTCTGCAAACTGGTTTGATAAATAAGATAAATAAATTTTATTTTATTACGATTCTAAATGAGGATGAATAAGAATAATTTTAACATTTGTAAATTTTTTTCAGAAACAGAATAATTTGTATAATTTTTCATTTTTTAAATAATAAATGATTACAAATTTATTATAAAATTTTATTAATAAATCTATTAATTTTAACAATACATAGAATTCAGATATCTAATGCAAAAAAACTTGACAAGATAAGTGAATTTATCACATTCGTAAATCACTTTTCCTTGTATCTACGCTCTTTTACACAATTTTCGGGCTTCTAAATTTAGAATGCACACACAACTTTACTAAAAGCCCTCATTTTCAATTTTGTACATCTGAGCGATCTTCAAATTTATTAAAGGGATTTTATTTTATTTTAAAATTATTAACTAAAAATGAAATATTAATTAAATGTCATGACAATAATACATCATGACAGAGGAAAAAAAAAAGGATTTGTAATTTGCTATTTTTAAATATTACAAAAAGATAATAAAAAGAAGTAAAATATACAAAACCAACAAATATATAATAATCAAGAAGATATAAAGTATATAATTAAAATAAAAATTGTTCTGCTTTTTAGCATATTAATATAATTGGGTTTTTAAAATTGCTTCTTCATCATTAAAGTGAAATATGTATAGACTAGAATTTTTATAGAATAGAATATATAGAATATTTATAGAATAGAAATATTTACGTTATTAAGATGGTAAATACACTGATGGAAAAAAAAAATCCCAACACCAAGAAAAAGTTATTGTACAGTAATGAAATTTTAGGAATACATTTGTCTAGGTAACATATTTAATTGATTAAAGTTTCAAGATCACAGGTAGAGCCATTAGGGAGAAGAGCCATTTTAAACGTGAAATGTTGGTACATTAGTAACCGGTGTAACCGCCAGAATTTTGAATGCAAGCACGCAAACGTGCATGCACTGTGTCGTACAGTTGTCGGATATCAGTTTGTGGAATGGAGTTCCATTCCTGTTTCACTTGGGCGGTCAATGCAGGGACGGTTAATGCTGGTTGTGGATGACGCTGGAGTTGTCGTCCAATGATGTTCCATACGTGCTCGATTGGAGAAAGATCTGGTGACCTAGCAGGCCAAGGTAACATGTCGACACTCTGTAGAGCATGTTGGGTTACAATAGCGGTATGAGGGCGAGCGTTATCCTGTTGGAAAACACCCCCTTGAATGCTGTTCATGAATGGCAGCACAACAGGTTGTATCACTAGACTGACGTACAAATTTGCAGTCAGGGTGCTTGGGATAACCACGAGAGTGCTCCTGCTGTCATACGAAATTGCTCCCCAAACCATAACTCCAGGAGTAGGCCCTGTGTGTCTAGGCCGCAGACAGGGCACTAGCAGGCGTTCACCTGGCTTCCTTCTAACCAACAAACGGCTATCACTGCGACCAAGGCAGAACCTTCTTTCATCAGAAAACACAACAGATCTCCACTCCGTCCTCCAATGAGCTCTAGCTTGACACCACTCACGTCGCAAACGGCAGTGGTTTGGAGTCAGTGGAATGAACTGTACATACCGTCTGGCTCGGAGCTGTCCTTGAAGTAATCGATTTGTAACAGTTTGTTGTGTCACTGTGGTGCCAACTGCAGCTCGAATTTCAGCTGCAGACGCAGTACGATTAGCCACAGCCATAAGCCGAATACGACGGTCTTCCCTCTCAGTAGTACCACGTGGCGGCCCGGAACCTGGTCTTCTTGAGGTAGTACCTTCCCTTGACCATTGTCGCCAATACTCATGCACAGTGGATACATTCCTGCCAAGTCTTTCAGCAATATCGCGGAAAGAAAACCCACCTTCTCGTAGCCCTACAACACGACCTCGTTCAAACTCAGTGAGCTGTTGATAATGGCTTCTTCGTCTTCTCAGAGGCATCCTTGACTAACATTAACCCACTACGTCAAATATCAACTATAAATAACGATCACGAACCTTACAGAGCTTATTTAAAGCAAACCAAATTTGCATGTTCATAGTGTCGCTACTAGCGCCACACTTACGCGCGTAGCTGGAAATTTGAATCGACGTCATCTTTCAGATGTATAAACACACCTACCGAATTTCGTTTATCTAGCACAGCTCCTTCCTAGTGTTGGGAGTTTTTTTCCATCAGTGTATTTTAATTCTATGTTTAAATTCATGACTTTTGTTCTAATTATCACATGACTTACTTGCACCATTTTATTCATCAAGTTTGCAAATTTCAGGCAATATTCTTAAATATCATGTTTCCATATACTTTTTAAGGTTTTTAATTTTTCTTTATTAGTATTATTTGTTCAAAGAGCTTTAGTGAGACAAAAATCCGCATTTGTGTTCAACATATGCTTAAGTCAAAATATTTAAATAATAAATATCTTGTTTTGAGTTTAATAGACAGTTTTGGCAACAATGAACGGCATATCTTTCACTCGTAAATTCTTAATTTAGCAAGTAACGATTTAATTGTAAACCAAAAGCCATTTGGTGTGGTACTACTAAATAATGAACAATATGCCATCGAATATAATTCTGATTTGTCTTATCTTATAGAATGAACTTTCAATAGCTTTAAAAGAAACGAAAGTGTTAAAAATCCGAATTCTGATTACTTAAAAGATTCTCTGTTTTTAATTATTTTCTTCTTTTGAATTGTTAATTTAGAGTTTTTAGAGATATAAAATTAATTTCTTTATTAACAGATGGCGCCTTTTGTATAAAACCAAAATTTAATTAAATTGATGTATTGATTGATAATTTTATTCTGAAAATAATGAGATAATGTTTTCTTACTGAAAATATATATGTGAGAAAAATGTCAAATCTCAAACTATGTAAATGTAGCGATAAAATACATTCTTTTTCTTGTAACTTATATTTGAAAAATACATTGCATTTTATTGGTCAAAACTAGACATAACTTCTATCATTAGACTAAATTACATTACGTCATTTTATGTGTCAGGGATTTTTTTAAATTTCTTTAAATCGTATTAGTTTGAACCTGAAATAGATTTTCTGTAAATTGGGTTAAAGTTATCCTTTCTTTCTTTAAGTTCTAAAAGAACTACATTACAGATTAAAAAGAATCTGCAAAAAGTGTTCTTTGGAACGCTACCTTCTTATCTATCATAGGAGTACAATTCTAAAAAAAAAATCGAAACTTATTAAGAGAATAGATTTAAAGAAGTCACAAAGAATTGTTAACGACATTTTTATGATGCCATTATTCAAAAAATGTCTTTTTTGTGATTAATCCATCGAAGTGAGGAATTCCCTCCATGATACTTTCATCGAGTTAGAATTGATTCAAGGATGAATCCTAGCTTCAAAAAATAATTTTTTTTTCTAAGTTACAAAAGAATCAGTCTATAAATAATTTTGACTTCTGTATGCTTTTATTCGACCTTTTAAAGTTTTTCATGAAATTATTTAATAATTTTGCATACTTTAGAGTTTTTTTATATTTCAAAATTATAATAATCAATAATTTAAATTCATTATTCATTAAATTTTAATTAATGAATTTAGGTATGCAGTACTCTTTTTAAGTAATAATTTTTCATACTCTTTTTTAAAATTTGTCATACCTAGTTTTCAATCATTTCCGTTTTCATTGATTATAATAATTAATAATTTAAATGCATTATTAAGAGAATTCTAATTAAATAATTTCTTATGCTTTTCCCATGAGTTGGTGAATTTGAGAAAAGGATTATTTGAAAGCTCTTAAAGGGAAAAAAATAACTGAATTAAAAATATGCTTTTCAGCACGTATATAAATGCATGATTTTTAAAACTGTTAATTAAATTAAGTGTTTATAATAATTATTTCTTTTTCATGGTATTATTTTTCTCTTACCTTAAATATTTATAATACTTATTAGCTTCTTTGAAATAACTAATTCATTACTTCTTATAAACACAAATTTACTCAAGCGGAGAGTAATAATTAAGTCAATTTCTCCTTATTATCCATATATCTTTTAATTTGGAGCATGTCCACATGATATCATCTTCCTTTTATGGCTTCAACTAAATTATCAATAACTCTCAACTGACGCTTTTCTTAATGAAATATCCATTTAACAAGTATCAATTTCCATCTGCAATTTTTTAAAGAAACGGATTTTGACTTGTCTAATAGAACATCTTTGGTTTCCTAAAATCAGATGCAGAAATTCTGTCTCCATATTATTTACAATTATTGTATTAGAATGAAGAAATACTTTTTTAAATGACTCCTTAAATTTAAAAAAAAATTAAGTGCAATTAATTAAAGTCACTGTAATTGATTTCTTAACGAAACATTTTGTTATGGGAAAAATCCTCACACATTGGAAAATAAAATAAAAATTTCACCTATATCTGCAATATAACTTCCCACATATAACAATACTGCTTTAGTTAGGCACAATCTATATATATATATATATAAATTAATCGCCAAATGTGTTGCTTAGCGCAAAACTCGAGAATGGCTCGACCAATTCAACTAATTTTTGTTTTCCTGTTTTCGTTTAGGCATAAAGAAGATCCTAATAGAAAGAGAAAAAAACGTGAAAATTGCCAGGAAAATAGTAAAAACACCATCTTTTTTTCCCATAGAACAACAACAACAAAACAATAAGCATCCGTCAGAGCATATGTAAAACGGCCTTCCTTTCTATGAAATCCCAACACTGGAAAACCACATTACAAATTAGAAACAGTATATATAATGGGTATGCTGAATTCGACCGACAAATTCAGCGGGGTGATTGCAAGATTCAGGAGGGTAAAGAATCACCATACAACATGGGGTCCCAAAAGACGTTTCGGGGTGAAAATCTTTTACTTCGTACTTAACGTGCTTTGTGGTGCTCAAGGATTGCCTTATCTAAATAAAAATGAATCGGCAAATGTGGTGCCAAGAACAAAACTCAAGAATAGCTCTACTAATTCGGCTAATTTTTGTTTTTATGTTTCCGTTAAGGCATAAAGAAGGTTCTTATGGAAAAAAAACACCTTTCTTTTCCCATAGAAACCACAGAGTAAATTAAAACATCTGTCCCCAGCTGTCAAACATTCGACGTCAGCCAAAACAAAACAGTCGCTGCGAGTTTGGATTGTCTTTGGAATGCCTTCAAATTGATGTCTGTATAGATATTGATCCATGCCTGCCGCAAATAAAGTTTGGAAAAAATGGGGAGTTGCGAGTCATCAAATAAAATATTACTGACCTATGTGTCATCAAAATTACAGCGATCATTAATTATTTCCTGTGTTTAGCCTTTTCTTGGTTGTTTTCGTTTTTTCTCTAAAAAAGCCGATTGTGTCTTTATTCAACGTGTTTACGTTTAGAGCTATGACGCTTAATAGACGCGGGGATAGCAATTTGGATCGAAGAACTCGAAAAGTTACAAACCAGACTAATATTCAATCTAATTTTTTTATCAGTAATATTTTCTTTTAGGTTAATTTCATAAAAATTGTGTTAATTTTATTTTATATTTTCATAGGAACATATTGCATATAACTTAAATAGATAAAACTAAGATATAAAAAATATTCTTTGATTGAAAAAATTCAAACACAATTTTTTTCCTTAGTAAATTTTTTAAAATAATTTCAAATATAATCGCATTATTATAGTTAATTTATTTATATCAATGTATATTGTGACGATATTATGTGTATCCTTCATTTTGCTGGTATTGTTATTAAAAAATTTAGAAGAAATTATTAAAATGATATGAAAATAGGTGAATCCTATTTAAAATATCATCAAGTTACGATGATATTCCTCATTTTGCATGTTATCGTTGTTATAAATCTTAGATTAAGTGTCTAAATTAAAATAAAGATATGCGATCATATTACATAATGCTACGACGTCCAGAATTAGAAGTTCGGACTTCCTTTTTTAGAACTCCATGCGTATTTATTGAAGAAGCTTAAACTAATTTTAAACTTTTTCAACATAATAAAAATTGCACATCTTCATAACATGAAAATAATGATTTCACTTCATTGAGAATAAAAGAGTGATATGTTTACTGAATGATAAAAAAATCAGTTTTAGACAGATATTTGTGTACTCTAAGGAATGTGGTTTGGGCAAGTCAAATATCGCGATTTATCAGCTTCCAATGCTACAAGCAAGAACTATAAAGAACGATGAAATTTTACGGCAACACTACGATCCAGAAATGGTCATCTGAGTTCATGCAGAACAATTGAATGTTTTTGAAGAAAAAAAATCTACAATGAGATATTACATTCTCTGTAGAATTTCAGAATTTTTATGCAAATGAATTTTTTACTAAACTGTTTACTCGTTTGAGTATTTGAGCTATTCAGCGACTTTAATAACATTTTGCACATTTAATAAATCTGTTTCATGGACCATACACATTTTTTTACATATTTCAGTTTTATTATTCAAATTCTTTTATAATTTATCACATTTTACACTCCTATTCACACATTATTATTTATCACCTTTTACACACCTATTCACAC
>JAPMOQ010025968.1:1680995-1747813 GCA_026543055.1 Argiope trifasciata
CTATTCACACATTATTATTTATCACATTTTACACAGCTATTCACACATTATTATTTATCACACTTTACATACCTATTCACACATTATTATTTATCACATTTTACTCACCTATTCACACATTATTATTTATATAATTTTACACATCGATTCACATTTTTTAGTGAATGTGTGATGTTTCCATTAAAATAATATCATGTAAGAAATCTTTTTTGATAAAACTACTTCAAATAATAAATTAAACCTATTAGGACAGTTTCGGGCGATCAGTCATTTTACACCAAGGAAAGCCATTATGTTATTAAAAGATGAGGAATGTCGAAATACTTAGGAGCTCTCCTTCTAAAATAAGATTTCTTCAGTTGTTAAAGATGCTAAGAAACCGATTTTTATTTCCATTTTATATGAAAATACATTTTTTAAAACTTTCTTACAAATGCGAAAAAGATTTGATTGAAAAATAATTTTCTAATTTAAATTACTATTAATGGTAAATTATAGTTCATGTAAGTTATTCCTGGACTAAAAAAATTCGTTTGCTATTTGTTTCAATCTTAATTTTTAAAAATGTAGAAAATAGAATTATTTTCACTCTTGAATGAATATTCATTTTTCAAATTACAGAAAAAGCATTTTCGTTACTACTCGATAATAAATAATCCGATCTCTCCCCGGTTGAGAGCTTTTCCTTTTTTAATCGTCGCGGTAAATGGGGTCAAAACAATCTTTTTTTTCTCAAGAAGTTAGCAAAACAAGAATATATAATTTCACTAACTTGAAGTAATTAAAGGAAGAAAAAGTTCATTAAAATATTTTTTTTTTATCTCTGGAAAAATGTTGTTAAAAACAGAATAATTTATTTTTGGATTTCTTTGTTTGTTTGTTTTGGTAGAATAAATAAACTAATGAATAAATAAATAATTTCGTTTAAATACATTCGAATAATTGAAGCTCTTTTCGCAGCATTAAAAACAAGAAGTCATTCCCTCCGAAATTAAACTGTTTAATGAACGCATTAAAATTCATTTGATATTAGTGGCAATCGAAGAGAATAAAAAAATTAAATCGTAAATATCACATTATTTTTTAACTTAATTACTTCACATTTTTCTAGTTCCTTACTTCATTAAAAAATAGATGGAATGATTTTAAAAATATTTGTTATTTCTTAAGCGAAGTTATTCATGAATTAATTACGCTTTGAATAATCTAAATCCCTAATACTAATTATTTACGTTCACTAATATTCGAGAATATACTGTAATCATTTACAAACATTTGCATGGGCTTCTAAAGAATGTCAAAAAGTTTCTTATTTTATTTTTTATTAATTTAAAGAATTAAGTTCAGTTCTGTCAGTCAATAAATTTTTTTAAATAATAAAATGTTTCCTCTGACTATTCGCTCGTATATAGCTAAATGGTTTTTTATTTTAACTATATAGTTAAAAATATTTTCTATTTTGGTGAAGACTATAACATAGTTCCACAACTAATTGTGTTAACACCAGATATCATACATCATTAATTTTATATTTTACTAGCCAACGGGTTTAATAGTTTCTAAACTGACAACTAAGTAATTTATGTAACATGATATTAATAAAATTGTCAGCGAAATGTTTTTTGAATTCAACTTTTAAGGGACGATTTTAGAAGCCTTATGAAGTTCTGGTCAGTGCACTATACATTAATTTAACTTTATATATTTCTATTACAGGAAATAGCAAGTGCTTTTTTAAAATTAGAGCGAAGCATAATTTTTTAACATTCGCACAAGAAATTCGCATATCTGTAAGCACAAGAAGCGCTTTTAAGTGTATTTTCTACAGAAACTAACAATTATAGAAAAATAAGATGGGCTTTCATATCTTAAACAACAGCAATGGAAAATAAAAGTCTGAAAAAATATGCTAATATTTTTTGACATTGCTGCTAAGCAACAGTGCAGATTCTTTGACTTTCACTTGAGCAATAAAATATATTATCATGAAATACTTATAAATTATTTTTCAAATTTATTAATTAATTTAAAATAGAATCAAAATTAGAAGGCAAACAATTGCCCATATTAAGAAAAAGGAAATTTTTGAACTTTATGATAACAGAAATTTTTTTCCCTGTTGAAAATAATAGAAATAAGCATCAAAGTTTTCTTTAATTAAGGTTTAGTTATTATAGTTAATTATTTTTAATGCATCCTCTTAATATTTTTTAATTTATAATTTATTTTCTTAATTTATTATTCCTTTTTATAATTAAATTATATCCTATTAATTTGTATCCATATTTATAATCGATTTGTTTTCTTAATTATAATTAAATACACTCCCACACGCACACATATACACTGAGTCAAATTACAGTCCACCCATAAACACTGAACTGATCATGCTAAACAAAATTTGATGTAATTTATTACTTCGATTTCATTGATTATTATTTACGTTTTGATATACAGAATGCATTTAAGTTTATACAAACATAGTTCACAAAATTTTTGGGAGGAGTTCTATTCTCTTTTTAAATTTTCCTGCTCAGTTCGGACAATTTTGACTTTTTACTTTATAATCAGATGAAAGAAGTTATGTTTTAAATGTAAATATAATCTAGGTTATATCAATTGTTCCTCCATTTTTATACTTTATTTAAATCATAAATTAGATTTCCTTATATTATTCATAAAATTGCTAATAAATGTTTATGCCAATTTATTCTAAAATTTTACTCTAAAATACGTAATAAGATAACATAATACTGTCTTACATTCGAACCCTCATAATCCCTCCCTTTATTGAATTTTTAAATCAATTAGAAAGTTGTAACTCTTTTGGTTGACCTCTCATTTCATTAATGAAATTGAATGGGATGTTCAAAAGAAAATTACTTTCTTTATATCTGTATTTGCATATTTAAACACAAAATATGATTTTTGTCAAAAAGATATTTCTTTATTGAAAATATTCATTTCTTAACAGTATATATATGTGCTGAGAATTTATCTCACAAATTACTATTTCATAAAGCAACTACTACTTTGATAACCTAGTTTTCTGGAGAAATATTTTTATTACAATGAAACGTATAATGCATTTCAAATGCCAATTAAATTGAGTTATTTTCACTTGATTTTCAACATTTCGATTAATGAATAAGCTCTTTAAATATATTAGCATTTTACATAATTTTTATAAACCTTAGTAACATTTATTATATAATTTTTTTGTGCATATCTAGAATGTACTTGTAGACTTATTCTATAATTATTTCAATAATTTCTGTTTTAACTTTTTTTGTAAATATTAAAAATATTTTCCAAGAAAACATGGAAAAGTTCCCATACACTAAAAACTATTTGTGCTATGAACTAGAGGCGAAGTAGTATGAATTTATTCTTCAGAGAGTAAAACATATACTCCTATATAAATACATTTAACATACCAATTAAAACCAATTATTGAAAGTTTTGATCAACATTTTGATTTAGTTCTGAAGTAAATTTCATGAATGAAAACATTTTGTACTATCATTTCTTATACATATTTTTTGTATATCTAAAATACATTTGCAGATTACTTCTTCATTTCAATAATTTCTCCTTTAATATACTTTGTAAGTATTAAAAAATATTTTCAAGAAAATATTGAAAAGTTCCCATACACTAAAAAGGATTCGAGCTGTGAACTAAAGGCGAAGTAGCATGAATTTATGCGTCAGAACATGAAAAATATACTTCGACTTCATGCTGTTTATGCAGTACAACTGAGCCTTCGGAAGAGATATATTTCCATAAAATCTGTCATTCGAAGAGATTGTGATATTTTTCCAAAAGAATAAAAGTTTTTCGAAGGCGAGGTAAAACTTTTAGGTGCGCAGCCAACTGTTGGAAAAGAGCTTTCAAAATGCAAGCTGACTTTGGAATTATTTTGAATAGATTAATGCTAAGGTCTGCAAAATATTCTCGTTTGGAAAAGATGGAGACGTTTGATATTCAAAATCTATAAGGATACGGAAGGACAAAAACAGTTTCGAAAATGTCACAAATGCTTTTAAATCTATCGAGAAAGGAAAAATAATGTGTGACAGTAGAAGTTTCCTAGAAGGACAAGGTTGAAATAGAAGAAAAGACAATAGAGGTTAGTATTTTTAAGTCATGGTCTGTTTAAATTGTATAAAATGAAGTCAATCTAGAAAAAGATATTTTATAGTAATAATATTAAAAGTAAAATATATTAGGATTATATTTTGTAACTATTCACTGGAATTTGTTGTCTGTAAAGTTTCTTACGATTCTGCATTTTGCTTTTGACTTTTTAAGCTATTTAATTTAATTTTAGTTTTATTTTTCTCAATTACAATATATTAATCCCATAAAAGTTTGTTTATTAGGAAAAAAAATTAAAAAATGCATAATGTTATTATTTTTGTGTTTTTTGATACATTTTTTAGTAACCACACAATCTCAGGAGCGCACAATTCTTCATCGTATAACATTCATAAGACTAAATCTCTGTAGTGGCTGATTTTCCATAAATTCTATTCATACAGAGTTTTTTTTCACGATTTCTAATCATACCAACAAAACAGCTTTGAATATATGAAGCATTTTTGCTTTATGAAATGAAATAAATATTGAAATATTACAGAAATTATGAACTATTTATGAATTAAAAAATTGGAAAAGTGGAAAAAAGAGAGTACGTAGTTATCATTTCAAAGGCTTTTAGTCATATCAAAGAAAAAGAAAACAGTTGCACTTAAGATGCTTTATTTGAATACATTAAGCATTTGAAACATCGAAGCAAAAATAAAAATAATGATGTGCGATGAAAATTAGATAAAACAATCAAATAGTTAGAAATTTAATTAAGTAACTGTAATTTAGAAAATGAATATTAAGATAATTATAATTTTTTTATTATATTTTTGAGGAACAAAAGTCATTCTCTGAATATTCAGACATAATTCAAGTACAGTGAAATGAAAAGTACTGGCAACTTTAATGTTAGTTTTAAGTATTTAGTTAAATTCTAGTTTCACGTTTACAGTATAAAAATATGAAAAAATGGTGGGTTGTAATATTAAACCTCTATGACAAGAACATTGAAAATGTTTAAATAAAATAATTGTAAGTGACAGTTTTCGATAAATAAGAAAATTATCTTTATGGAAGAGATTTTATAGGCTAAAATGTGTCTATTCGGTATTTCTTTATATGAATATAAATAAATTTCGATATTCAGAAGATGCATTTATGAAGCAAAAGTATTTGAAGTATCTAATATTCTAATACGAAAACAAATTATTTTATTTTCATTGACACAAGAAATATGATTCTAAATTATATAACAGAAAATAACTAGATTTGTTTAAAATAGATTGTTGATTTCACATTTAGTAATTTATATGGCTTACTTACATTTATAGAAACATATTGAGCATGTCTTATGCAGCGATAATGTTTTGGCATGTTTGTTCTTTTATATTAAGAGAATTTTCTGAATTTAGAACATTTCAATCCTTTCCACTTGATAATGCTCACAAAAATGGATACAAAATGCAATGCATTATACCGGGTGGCCAGAAATAAAACACCCCTACTCTGACCTCCCTGGATATCGAACTACTCAGTGTAAAGGCTTGAAAATTTGTGGACATACTATTCAAAAAATGGGGAAACGGATTTCACGAAAAAAAAATTTAGTTCCAGAAATCACCGATAGGTGGCGCTGTACCACTGGACGTATGCTGAAAAGACACAAAAACACGTTTTAAACACATTTTATTTGAAAGTACCAAGCATACATGAAACAAGGACGTTATCGATGCAGGGAATGCTGCTCAATATGGTTCCCTTCCTGAAGATGTAAAATGTGAAGTCTGTGGACAGTTTGTTCAACTGCGGATCGTAACTGGTCATCTGAGATGCTTCTCACATGCAGACTGATACTCTCTTTCAAATCTGCCAAGGTTATCAGACGTTCTCGATAAACAAGGTTTTTTAAGTGTCCCCAAAGCCAAAAATCACACGGATTAAGATCCGGTGAACGAGATGGCCAAGTTGTCGGAAACGCGCGACTGATTATTCTGTCAGTGGTGAAATGTTGGCGAAGAAACTGTTGCACAGGGAGTCCAATGTGTGGAGGTGCTCCATCTTGCATAAAAGTAATGGTGTCAAGGCATTGGCGCTGCTGCAAATGGGGTACAACAAATGTTTCGAGCATCCTTTTGTACCTGTTGGCCGTCACGGTACATGTCTCAAGGCCATTGGAAGTAATCTCTTCGAAAAAGAACGGTCCAAGGATGAATGTGGCTGTGAATCCACACCAGACTGTAACTTTCGGTGAGTGGAGTGGAATCTCTTGGAAGGTACGGGGGTTTGTCGTGTCCCATATGCGACAGTTATGGGTGTTCACTGTTCCACTGAGGTGGAAATGGGCCTCATCGCTCCACAGAATCTGCCACGGCCACGATGCATCCACTTCAACTCTAGCAAGAAATGTCAATGCAAAGGTCAGTCGCATCTCCCTGTCTGTGGCCAGCAATTGTTGATTAGGGCGGATTTTGTACGGGAAACAATGCACCATTTTTCTGAGTACGTTCCACACTGTGCTATAGGGAACACCCAAGTGTCGTGACACTGCACGTGCACTACTGCAGCCTAAAACATTATCCATTGACTGTTCAACAATACCGGTGGCAACATCTTCAACGACATCTGAACGAACCGCTTTGCGTCCTCGACCAGGCTGAACTCCAAGATGTCCAGTTTCCTCGAATCGAGCGATCATTCTCCTGAGAGCTTGTGGAAGCAATGGTCCCTTACGCAAATCCTTAAGTCGGCGAAACTCTCGAAGTGCTGCTGGAGCATTTCCTTTATTCTCGTAAAACAACTTCACAAGCAAAGCGCGTTCTGGCAGCGTGACAGCCATCACTAATAAGAATGACATTCCCCACCTTTTAACTTCTTTTATACCCAGAACATGGCTTCTAACCATGCTTTATGCAAGTTTTTCTGGTTACAGTATGAAATTGCAGTTACAACGGGAGTTCTAGCTTCTTTACTATTTTTATTTTCCATAAGGGGCAGAAAAATTAAAAAGGAAGCATGGAAGCATTCCATTCCGCATAAACATTTTAATTTTTATTATTATTTGTGTCTTTTGATCATAGTTCCAGTTGTGCAGCGCCACCTATCGGTGATTTCAGGAACTAATTTTTTTTTCGTGAAATCCGTTTCCCCATATTTTGAATAGTATGTGTACAAAATTTTGAGCCTTTACACTGAGTAGTTCGATATCCATGGAGGTCAGAGTAGGGGTGTTTTATTTCTGGCCACCTTGTATATTAGCTCAAACACAAAAAATAAATCTAAATAGAAACCCTAAAAGACATTTCTAAACCCTGAATGGAATGTGCAAGATAACAAATGTTTCCTCCCAAAAGTGGAACTTCATCTGAATAAGGATTTTATAGAAACAGTTTACAATAGCCCTAATACATGTTTAATGAATGTGTAAGAAATAATATATTAACACTTCATTTCACGTTATGTATAATCGTTATTCAAACAGAAAAAGTTTCGATTCTAAACTTAAGATATAAAAAGGAAATCTTTATCAGAAGTTGAATAATTTGTATTGCAAATACTGTGGGCGCTTGTTCCTTTTTGTTGTATAAACTAAAAGGACGAGGATGATAAAAAAAGTAACGTCAATTTATTATGTTGTTAGTTTTATTTCTTAATGTGATTATAATCAATGTAGGGGAAAAGGAAGAGAAACTGCTAGAATAAATGAATAATTGCTACTCAAAAATAAAGTGGTTATATTTTCACCGAATATTTAACGACACAAATGACTTTGACTTTAATTTTATTCCTATACTGGTTAACAGGTTTTTAAATATCTTCCATTTCAAAGCTGCCTTTTGGAAATCTTACTATAAGTGATCTTAAGTTAATAATATGTATGAGTAATGTTCATATATAAATAATATATAGTTATATTGTTGATATTATTCATATATTGGTAATTTAATTGATCCTTACGTTTTGTGTTCTTTTTAATTTAGTTAGCATTATTTAGAATTCAGATATAAATTTGTTATTTATCAAGAGAGTTTTTTCATAAAGACGCATTCAACAGCGTTAAACTTTAAATATAAAAAGGGTTTCATACACAAGCTACATGGAATTGAATTTTCTATCTAGGCCTATTTTTGAATGGATAATATTTTAATAACTAAAGTTATTGCAATTACAGTCATGATTCAAATTTAAATATGTTCTTCTGTTCAACTATTGGCAGATCATTAATTCAGATATTTTTTTAATTAAAATTAAGAAATCGCAAATTTTTAAAAACATTTCCGATTTTTGTAAATCCTAGATTTACTGTCGGTTTTGTAAATTTTACTCTCAAATTAATAGAAATGGGATATTTTAAGTAAAATTTCATTGTTCTCTTTCAAATGATAACTGACAAAAAAGAGTTTTATATAAATATAAAAAATAGAGCAAATAGAAAGATACAAAATAAACAAAAGAAATCTTGATTACGTTTAATTTCAGCGTTTATTAGATGCTTCGTAAATTATTGCTCTCTTGGCTCATATAAAAAAAGTTAAATACAACAGAATAATTGTATGGTCAAATTTAATTAAAGAAAGCTATCAGAAAATCTACTTCACAGTGTATAAAATTAAAGAAACAAAAACTGCACTTTATTTTCGTTAAAGCATATGAATCTCATGCTTTCGGTCAGTAACAGCGTTAGTCTACAACGCATTTAGGTAGGAGAAATAATAGAATTAATACAAAAAATATTTTTAATCCTAAAATCTAATGAAGCGGCTGCTTTAAGCTTATTTGGGAAAATAGCGAAACCTAATTTCAGCGTGTGTATGCTAATATCTATTTAGCAAACCCAATGTAATTTATTTATATATTTAGGTAATATGAAGCAAAAATAAGTAGTAACAGTTATTTTCAGCGTTAATATAAATTTTTAAATTTTCATAAATATAAGAATAAAACATTTTTCTGAACTGTAAGCATCGGGATTTATTATGTGTTGATCATCTAAAACTAAGGGCATTAACTTATATTTACAGGCTTAAATAACTAAACAAAGTTCATAAAAATAGCGTTTTAGTTATTTATGTTTAGTTGGGTAAAAAGGAGATTTTTTAAACATAAAAAGTATCGTAATACTGACGGATGCTAATTATAAAAAATTAGTAAAAGGAGGCTAATAAAACACAGTTGAATTCACATAGATTATTAATTACTCTAATTTGAAGTCACCGACATCCACTAATTATTTAAAGAAGTGGCAAATGCTTTAAAAAAATTACTTTTAAATTCCTTCCACCCATTCGTTAATTTACTCTATCAATATTCTATACATCATTTGTGTAATAACTGTACATGTCAAGCAGGAATACTCAAGAGCTCTTAGCACGCCTACAAATCAAGCGTACTCTCCCCATCCAGATTCCTTAATATCAATCATGGCATCTATCCCCGGGCAACTATTCGTCCACTCTTCACGTCAGTTCCTTTTCAGAACTACCGGAGCAGTTCATCGGGGGTTAAAACATGTAAGACATGACAATTAGAAAGCAGAATTTTTAATTCAGATAAAAATGGATTTTGCCAATTATTAAATTAATACCCAGGATCATTGTAAGGAAAACAAAAGTGACATTTTGTGGAAATCTTTACACCGTATGAAAATCCGTTTCGACAATAGACAATGATTTTATAATTTACTGCGAGTCTTACTAATCACAGAATTGCAACTACATGCCAATTCTGGGGTAAGAATATTCAGCATTACAATAAGATTTTCAAGGAAACGTTACATCCATAGTGCCTCAATTCTCCCTATTTCGTACAATTTTTGTATCATTTTACTGATTTAACGCTGATAATCTGTTAGATAACTATAATATTAGCTACTTTGTTAAACCGATACACCCATCTATGGGAATTATATAATTATTTAAATTTGAAGTCTCAAAATATTTACTTTGGTATACATTAATAGTAAGCTCCGTGCAAAGGATTCAATTGACACTTTATATAACCCATTATGCTATCCAACCAGATATTCACAGATACAGATCAGCTAACAAATAAATTTATTGCCTGAAAAATTGGACATTTACTTTTATTTATGAAATAAAGTGCGAATCAGCTAGTTACTATTTAGAAAATTCGTAATCCCCGAAACTGTCTATTTAAATCACATATTTTCGTAGAGTGCATTTGGTTGTCATTATGTATTTTTACTATCAAAAATAATTGTAGGCAAAATTTTCATTTTATAATGAATTTTGTCTCCTGCAGAAATATTTTTTATTGAATTTCAAATGTTACAAATTAGTCTGATCTAAAACGATTTTAAATTTTTGATGCCTAATAAAAATTTATTTTTGTTAGCAAATTATGATTATTGAACAGAACAGAATTAAAATATAGTGGCAAAGATCTAGATTTATGATAAAAATACTGTCAGTACACTACTAAATAAGAAAATTTAAGATTTCATTGAAATTACTAGATTACTTTCTAATATAAAATATGAAATAACTGAATACAAAATTCCAGAATATATTAAAATATTTAGAAACTATCAATACAAAAAATTAAATATGAAATTTACCTAAAAATATTTTCCAACCTTATATAATTAAGCATGCATTTTATTTAGAGAGCGCTAATGCTGATTCAACTAAAATACAAATGAACTTAACCAAAGTGAAATGAATATTAGAAACAAAAAAAGTTTCAAGCAAAGGAACCAAAAGAAAAGATTTAGAAGAAGAATCCGGCCTCCAGACTTTCTCAAGAGCCACCTTCAGGCTGGGACAAAATTACACAAGACCATAAAACCTAGAACCAAATTCATTAAAATATGAAAGCAAAAAAATTACCCATTAAAATTTCAAAAGATATTGTAATTTGCTAGTGTAATTAAACTTCGTTAAACTAAATTTAATTTCCCCGTGTTTAAAGCAATATATGCCTAACACGTTTCATCATAATGCATCGTCATCATAAGGAATAATTGAAACGCCATCTATTGAATTGAAATTCAAAAAGAATAAATTGGTTTATGAATTGGATAAATATTCTATTGTTTGGTTCCACTGTGATCTTATTTCAATTTTAAAAATTTGAAAATAATTTTACTTGTTATTGTATAATTATTTTTTTAAATTTTGGATACTAATTTTATCACCAAAATTTCAATTTCCTGGGATTTTCGGGTCCCGAGGGGTTAATTTGTTGGATGAAAGACAGGTCTCTCATAGAAAATAATCACTGGTTTGAATTCCGGTCTGAGATAATCCTTGAGATAGTATTCAAGCGGATTCCTTTAATCTTTCCATTTAGTTCTTTTGCTTTAAATTTAATAATTATTTTATTTTGATTAAAATAGTAACTTATTCCTTCGGTGTAAATTTCAGAAAAAAAATTAAACCTCAACAATTTGATTAAAATTTTTTAATCAAATTAGATATCCGAATTTTCAAATCTAAATATGAGGAAATACCAGCATTTAAATTTGACTGAATTTTAATTTCATAATATATTTTTGCTTATCATATCTTCATGCTAATTCCAAAAAAAAAAAAAAAAAAAAAAACACATTTAAATAGCATTCCTTTACTGTTAGACAGTTTCAACAACGGTATTTTACAAAAAGAAAATTGAATTAAGCAATGCACATTTGTTCGAATCGTTGATTTATGCTATTTTATGAAATTTAGGTGTTTGTTGTCTGCATTGAATAATTTAAATGAATGTAAAAAACACCAAGCATTTATGAGATTAAACATTCAGATCTTTACTTTTTAGATAAACGAAATTGCTAAACAGATAAAAATTCATTTGCAAGTAGCAATACGACTGCAAAACTTATTGTATTATGCATCTGAATTCGCACCAAATGAAATCAACCCATATAGTCAAATTCTTTATTACTTCAGGAACTCTTTAATTTCATTATTGAATCGAATCATCAGCATTCGACTTAGAAATAATTCAATTGCTTCGTCTTCGTAAAAACAACAAGTTTACTATTGACTAAGTAATTAGGTTTGTTTGCATTCTACTGAAATATCCGAGCTGAAAATGTCCCAGGCCACAATCATTAAGTAGTTTAATTTCTCAATTATCTCGATTCCTTTGTCGTTACCGTTCTCAGATAAGGAGAGGAATAATGACTTGAGTCCCTCTGGGGACATTCTTCTGATAATTTAGAAGATTATTGTGATTTATTCATTACTTACGAAAATTGGGATTCAAAATAATTTTGTTTTGTGAGAATTCAAAAATGAATTCATGAATGTGATAATATTTAAAAAACAACAACAGAAAATAATTATGCATATTTGATATGTCCTCATTAATTCTAACCAATGAAATTTAATTGGTTAGAATTAATGAGGATGTCATGAGAGCTTGTTGAGGTTAGATTTGGGTTACCGTCTCCCACGATTTGAGAAAGCCACCAAATATTGGTAAGTAAATATAAAGAATGTACAACTTTCTTTATTAAATCACAGCTCTTTAGGGAAGGAAATAAGAGAATTATAGGGTGTTCCAAATTAAATCAAGATTTGAATTCCCCACCATTCGTGCTGTAAAGTATTAACGATCCTATTAAAAACACACGCTGAATAACTGATAGCTTAGTAAAAATGGATTTTTACGACGTGTTAAGTATAGATTTGAATTAAATAAAAAAAGCAGTTTTTTTTCTTTAAGCTGTTATATTTTTATTGAATTGTAAAGTACACAGGATTTTTCATGATCATTTTGCATAAATGTGGCTTAATTTCTTTGATAGAGAGTTGAATTTTCTCATTTTATGCACTTTTACTTATGGCTTTATTAGCATAGATCTAACAAGACTTGAAATAACCCTATAAAAGGATATCCAATTACATGATCTGGCTGCTATTTGTCAAAATTTTGGACAGTATTTACTATACTTTCATTTTTTGAAGCAATATTCAACAAAAAAAGTATTGACAAAATAAGGTATTTAAAGTATTGACAATTCTATCGTTTAACACTCTATATTTATCAATCCTTAACAGCTGCCAAATGGTTTTTTAATTGGGTTGCCAAAATTTTACTGCAGGAATAATAGCTGAATAAAATGTTTCGTCACCTTTTTGGACACAATTTATATTTCATTCTTTCTGGTTATTCAGAGAGAATGCATAGTAATGATCAGACTTTCATTTCGAGACTTATTAATTTTCTCACAACATATAATTTAAATACACATTTCCTAAACCCAATACGTTCCTTTTCAGCCACAAATACCAAATCTATAAAACATCTAGAAAACAAATATCTATTAATATTGCAATTATTAAATAGTTTTCATCTCTTGCAATATATTGCAATATTAATAGATATTTGCAATGCAATATGCAATATAAGTATTGCAATAATTGCAAATATAGTTTTCATCTCTACTATGACAACGAGATAGAAACATACAGAACCCTGTATTTTATATTATGGATAAAATAATGATTGAATATATTTTATATATTTTAATCAATTATAAACTAATCAAAGTTTTAAATTCTGTACAGAATTAATATTATTGAAAAGTGACTGAAAATTCTATATAGAAATCTATGACTAGTTTTTATAGCTATAACTGTAATTAGAAATGAAAAAAAAATCCAATATGATATTTTTTATCATAACTTTGTGGAAATAATTAAATAACTATCTTATTTTTAGCAATAGCAAAATCGTTTACACTCCTTTGAACTCAGAAAAAAGGAATTTTTTTGAGTGAATTTCAGACATCTAAAATACATGATTATATATTCTTCTCAATTGTTTCCCTTTCACATTTGAGTATTTTTTCATTTTATTTATTAAAATTATATCGCTTAATATATTCTAGAAGCTTTTTAATAATTTTTATTATTGTTTTAAAAAAATTACTTTTTTTGCATTTACTTATGATTTTCCGGATGTTTCATTAGCAAAATAGACATACTCAGTACTTTTGGAGAAGTAAATGTAACTTTACCTGGACTTGAATGATCCTTTGAAGATAGCTTGAAGAACAAAGAAAACGCTGAGTGAAACTATTCTACTATAGGCTGAGCTATCACTCTAGATAAATAAAATTTCATGCCATTAATAGTGGTAGCTAATGCAACGTAATTGTGGAAATGCTGTGACTTTATGTCTTGCATTAGATAATGAGGCATAGTTTTAAAATATTCCACATTCTTTTTTTCTGTCAATCAGTTTTGAAAAATTTAAAATTATCTGTTCTTTGCTTTATACACTTATCTTCAATTACAAATTCGGGGTGTGTAATAGTGAAGCTTTATGTCTTATGAAGCTTATGAAGCTTTATTTTTAATTAGAAAATGAGGCATAGTTTTGAAATATCTCACATCATTTTTGTCAATAAATTCTGAAATTTTTAAATTATCTATTTTTTGCTTTTTATCACTTATCTTCAATACTAATGCAAGAAATAATTAGTGACACTTGAGCTAAATATTTGTCATAATTTACTTTAATTTTGTTTAAAATTTTAACTAAAAATTATATTTCTATATATTTTTCTTTCCTTGTATTTTTATAGAGATTGAAATAGTTATGAAAAAATCAAGATATGTTAAAATTGTATATTAAAAAAATGTATACAGTAAGGAAAGTCATTTTTCCATTTGCTAAAGAAAATAGTTTGTAGACTTAGTTAAGGTCTAATCGACAGTGGTTGAATGTTATCAGTTAGTATTATTAATATGTGATTGTTTGAAATTATAATGGACATTTTAAAATTTTTGGTCGAATAATTCAACAAATTTTCATTAATATTCGGTGAAAGTTAATAAATGTTTTAGTCACTGAAATTATTGCAAAAATATTAACGCTATTCAGAATTTTAAACATTTCAGTAAAATTTCCTTTTCAATACTAAAAAACGTAAACAGTCAATACAATGCTCTGGAGACATCACTTTTTAAAATAATATAAAAATGAAGTGATGATAGGCTTTCAACGACTAAGAGAATGCATTTGTTTTGAAAAGCAGAAACAAATAATGTTGAAGTATATTTATATTTTTAAACTATGCTTTGAAACTTTTCATCAATGTATGTGCATTATCATACATATTTCTCCATATATATAATACCTTACACTTCATATATTTTCTCTCTTCCTCTTTTCAGATGAAAGGATTTTCTATTTGTGTAAATATTTTTTCATTTTATAGTCATTTCAACTTTCATTTAAAAAGCAGTAAATTTCAATCAACTGAAAGGACTTATCAGGTAATGTCTTTATAATCTTTTAGATCTGATTTCATTTAATATATTTGCTTCCTTTTATGTTCAAATCTTTTCAAGTAAAGCAAATAAAAATTGCGTGTTTAAATGAACCTCTGAAATTTAGTCATATACCATCAGTCTGCAACAAATAACTTTTTTTATACCTCTTACTAGTACATATATGTAACGGTTAAAAGTTATACATGATCTTTTTATTTACTCGTTTTTTTTATTAAGTATGGTAATGATGCTATGGAAATTTGTTTATTTGAATTTCATAGACTCACGGCTCATTTCATTTGGCACAAGTATTACTTTTTAATTCATTTCAAAACATATAAATATTTTTTATAAATGCAAATTAATCTGCTTTAAAAACTTTCCGAGAAGAATTTGTATCAAATCCTCTGCTCTGGTGGAGATTAAACACACTTAAATGTAGGTTCAAATTGTATATTCTGAACACAAATGCACAGTTAAGTTTTCAAGCACAGTCAAGTGCACAAGTTATTCGTTTTGCTCTATATAATTAATAGATATAGTTAAAAGTTTATTGAAAGTATAACCTACTTGTTATTTTAATTATTGTAATAACTCATAGTCTAAAAATAATATTATGATGTAACAAAGAAACATTTGAATATTACTTTGCAATATCCGTATTGTGTTGTGATATTTTGAAATACTACTTTTTAATTCTATTTGATTTTAATCATTTAAAAGATCCATTTCTTTTATCTAATTTACTAACTAAAAATATTTTCTATCGGTTACATTGCTCTATAAATAATCACCTGCATAATTTATCTTAAAAGCTAGTAAAATTAGATAGTCCTGCTCAATTCAGCAATCCATCAGTGTGCTTTTGTTCAAATTTATTTAATTTGAATTTTGCAGAGGCGTTTACTTCTATACAAACTGAATAGGTTTCAGAAATGGAGGAATGGTATTTACTGATTTAAAATAATCATCTCTACTTTTGATCTTGGGAATGTTTTAATGTTTTCATTCTGGATTGCTACAAAATCATTTCAAAGCAAATATACACCCGATCGTTTACGTGAGAACTCGAACATTTCTTTACCATTTTAAAATCAAGGACACTTACGGCCACCGAAAACACAAACATCTTTTGTAACTCGCTTTTGAAAAGAAAGACATTTTTCAGATCAGGCTCTTTTTCCCTATTCCCCTTCCAACACTCGCGAGGAAAGACATCCAATTCAAAAATAAGCAAACAGATAGGGCAAAAGAAATTTTTGAATCTTTTAATCAACTATTCCATTATATTCCTCCAATCAAATGAGATAGCGAGTAGGTCGTTTGGAGAGTTTTATTGCTTTTATTTTGCAACGAGCGACTGCCGGTAAAACATACGCTCCAACGCATTTAATGAGAAATATTTAGGGAAGGGAAGGTTTGCTCAACCGAAATCTTTTTGAAATTGGAAGGGCCCAGTGCCTCCCCAACCGTCCCTCCCATTCTCTTTCTTTTACCTCCCCTGTTGCATCGAACAGTTATCGTACCTTGCATCTAACCCTGTTGCAGAAAAACACGCGAATGGAGACATTTCCTTCCCCATGCTTCTTCCATTGGAACAAAGCAGGTTGTCTTATCAGTAATTTTTGATAGCGAGCATTCATAGATAAAAATGCCATGGAAGCAAATTTATACTGCCAACATAAGTCTTTTGTCAACATTTTGATTGTAAACTGCTGATCGTGTTGCAGAAGTTGTCTGAACGCATTGTCTTGCTCGCTGTTTACATTTTCTTTTTCTAATATACCTATTACAATAAGAAAATTAAGTTAAAAGAAAGCTTATAATTTTAGGATTGATAAATAATTTCTATTGTGTTATTTTATTAGCTATATAAGAAGGAAACAATATCATTTGCTTACTTGAGTTTTATTGCGAGCTTATAATACAAACATTTGAGTTGTAATCAATTGCTGATTGTGATAAGACAATTCTTACTTCCAAAATTCAAATTTTATTTAAGAAATGGAGCAATGATTCATTTAGTCGTAAATAGCTAATGATGGTTTCGAATGTACTTTAGATCTTTGTTAACTACTACAAAAAACAAAAACAACTGTTAGCTCTTTTACTTTTAGTTAGTTAGTTGGTTTTCTTTTGATGTTCACCGGCTGAAGTTAAAATTTGACGTAAAACTATATAATTGTAGTCACTAAATGACGGACCAAATTTCATTTGCTTAATTTATTGTGTTTTCCTGGTATTGTAGTTACATGCATGTACACTATACAGACCAATAGATGGTCGACACTTTGAAAGATTTCATTTAAACTTTGATAACAATCCACATTTTAGATGCTAAATTTATGGAGTTTCATCAGTCTAGATCTTTACAATTTGCAGCAATTGAATTCATTTACATTCGGTAAATCAGACAGATATCCTATTCATCAAAATTTGATGAAATCTAAAATACGGTATAAATTTTATGTACAAAATTTTCCCTTTCTAGTTCAAAGCAAGTGACTTTCTGATTCAGGAAGATTTGAAATGTGGAGATGCACTCTTGTTCAAATTTTTTAACAATTATAATGTTTTCTTTTTATGCATTCTATACATAATGAAACTAAAAAATGAGAATCATACTAAAAATATTCAAATCTTAACAATTACTTGTATTAATATATTTGCTGAATCCAATTAGCAAAAGAAATACGAATTCCTTAAGTGAAATATTTTTATATTAATGCAAGAATATCTGTATATATAAAATATTAATGTTTGTGGTATAGAAATCGCACTTATTATTTCATGCCGAATGGAATTGCCAAATATAAACAAAAATCTTATGCAGTTGTATTTATTCAATGCTTTGTTAATTAATGGAGCTGGAAAATATTATTAAATATTTTCTGAAGATCTATTTCAGCAATAACTTCGCTTATTCAGTGAAAAATATGCAAAAGAAATAAAAAAGAGAAGTAAAAAAGACAGTATAATTCGACATCAAAATGGACTTAACTGTTAGCAGATGGGAAACTATTATGACTTACTTATACAAATGGATGACCCTATATTTCGAAACTGTCATTTCATAAGCCATATTACTGACTTTCCGCCCGCTTGAAGGCACTAGGAAATAAATACTGAATGACCGAACCGCCGCAACAGCAACACTGTCATGAGTTGTGGTTGAGTCCTAAGGGTCATCACTGCTCCTTAGGATTCAATCATGATTCCCCGTAAGAAGTACGGAGTGATCGAAGATGGTACAACCCTCTCCGAAGGAAGTACGACCCATCATCGATTGGAGGAGCCAGATTCGTCACCTTTATTGTACCCACCAGATTGGCAAGATCCAACCATCATGCACCTCATCGTCAATTATGAGGTACCCCTCTAGTGTCACCGTCATTTCATAAAAATAACTTTTATATTATTTTAAACTCAAAATATTATCTCATTAAAGGTATCGGCTTTCTTCATTTTTAACACAATTTCTAAATCCAATACATTGTTTTCAAATATAATAATTCGAAGTTAAATTTCCTGTCCTTATTCATATTTTGTCTGTAAAACAAAAAGTTGCCAGCAATCCTTTTTATTAAGAAGAAAATCCAGTATTTGGTTTATTCGCCCATAGGTAAGCTATTTGAGCGAACACCAAAATGGCATATCTAATTCTAAACTGCAAATTCCTCCACCATAGCATTTAATCACATGTTTTTGCCAATATCAAAATTAAGATTAAAAAATACTTTAATTAAATATTATGTCTGAATCAGGATCTTCATTTCTATTTTGCTATTTGCACAGTTTTCATTTGCGCCCACATTAGCTAATAGCGCGTTGATTTAATTGATGATTCTGTCGTGCTCGTGGTACAATGGAAAGAGAAGTGCAGTATTTTCAGAGGTAAAAACCCCTGAGCACCCGAGGGTGGAAGTCTGACTTCTAATTCATATAAAGATAACACACACACTCGCTTGCACAACCTCTTTTTATAGAAAGACAGGAGGTGTCTCACACTTCACAAATAGAACGCAAGGGGAAGAACAGCCATTCCTGAACCAGAACTCCCAAATCAGACGCACTTTCCCTAGGCTAGAACGACGGCCATTGATTTAATTAGATTTTTTATTCGTAGTAAATAACAAGGTGAAATTTAAAAAGAATAAATTTATTTCACATTCAGGATTAAATGTGTAAAAGTTAATGTTCTTGGTGATCAAGCTGACCCCCAAAACGATTAGTTTATAAAATTTTTCCTTCTACCTAGGTACAATTCTTTGAAAGCCGAAAATGATATCCTTTCCGTTTGATGTTATTTGTAACGAAAGTCATTTCCTCATTCGTAATTGCAGATAGCGTCATATTCTACAGTTTCGACATCCATAAGTTCAGTACCACTAGTTTAATTACTGTATAACAATAAACACTGCTGGAGTCCATCCAACGCATTCCGCAATCTAAAAATCCACCGCACACCTACGTTACACAATTAACGTGCCCACATTTCTGGAAAAGGAAGAAACAGGTATTTATACTTGAGGCATTTCCTATTGTCCTGTTATGGGGACATTAAGAAGCGCAGCACATGCACTTTCCATCACCGGGGCCAAAATCAGTTTCCCTCCGCGTTTATTCGGGCCCAGCCACCGACACTAATGCATCTCGGCTCACATTACGTGAAATAAGCTTGCCAAGAACTGGCGACACTGGAGAACAATGAGACAGCGGAAGTCCCCCATATTTTGCCTATCTCTTTTCTTCGTCAACGGTTCTAACCCACTTTTCGCTGAAGCTGCGTTTAATTGTTGTAGTTCGAGAAACTTCTGGGGGTCCGCTGAGAGAACGAGCTTGAGTTTGAGCTTGTTTGCGTGACCAGGGAGTCCACTGGGAGTGAAGGACCGAAGGAATTGGTTATGGTGTGTAAGGATCTCTCCCTTTTGAATAAAAGGGTTCGTATTTTGCTGGTAAATAAATTTGCTTCAATGTTACGGCCAGGGAGTTTTAATAATTTTATGTGTGATCCACTTTGACAGTTAGAGTTGAGATATGTCCCCTCTAATAATCAGTATCTCTGTTTCAATTTTTAAATCAAGGATACCAAAGATTTTATTTTTAGAAACAAGCCATAAGTCATAAAAATAAGTTAAAAAATGCTTGTAACTTTTAAATCTTTGCACTCGAATAAGTAATTCGATGCAAAATTATTTAGATTACAGAAGGACCTGCTTATTTCTATGAAAAAAAATTATAGTTTTAAATTGAATTTTACCGAAAGTTTCATCTACATCTTCTTGTCATTCGTTAGGTATTTTTTAAAATGAAAATTAAAAGTAAATAAATATATAAAATATCAAAATAATGCTTGAATAATGAGTGAGAGGCACCATCCGAGTGCAAAGGAGTGATATAGTAAAAATCTAAAAACTGAAAGTCCAAATGAAACCAAAATAGCAAATATATATATATATATATAGAAATGCTCCAAATGCTTTTAGAAAATGAATAATCAATCATGAAATTTCATTTTAGTATGAATTAGTCAAAGAAATACATATACAGCAATGCTTAAAAATGATTACGTTACTATGTACAAAATTTCTAGAGTTTCTTTCATTGTAGAAGACAATACAAAAGAATGGACGTATTGGATGTTCCATTTGAAGAATATAGTTCTTAGAATTATTAGCCGCGGTGTAATGGCTTTGGTTTTCGAACTGGAGGTTTTCAGGTTTAAAGCACGATTGTACAAAAGAATCGTGTAAACGGGTTTGGTGCACATAAAATCCAAAAGGAAGAAATATCCTCCAGCGGAGGAAGATAGAGAGGAAGTCAACTAAGGTATCGTTCTCCTCATCTGACCTCGATTCAAAATTACAAGGTTCGTAATGTATGATATTTCATTATATTTTAATACCCTAAACAAAGATATAAGGTTTCAAATATGACAATTTTATTTCATCCATATTATAGACTAATTTCAAATTTATTCGCTTGCTGTAAATAAACAAAACACAGAATGCATAGTTTCTGTTTCACCATCAGGCTTGACCAAATATATTTTTGGTGTTGACTGCCAAGTACGAAAAATCCAAAACCATTTAAATGAGGCTTGTAGCAGCTAATAGGTTTATTAAAACTTAAATTTTCCTTTATTTCTATTGTAATTATTAAAATTTATCGAAATCAGTGGAAAATTGCAAGCGAAAAATTTCATACTACTTTAGTTTGTTATGGTTATTTATTAATCGCTTGATTTAAAATTATATTTTCACAGGTGAGTTTTTTTTTCATTTAATATTTACTTTCTCTTGACACAATGATATATTCAAAATGATCATTAATAAAAAATATCAAAGGCTAAAAAAAATTCTAGTAACTCTTGCATATCATTAACAGATTTTTTTAAAGAAAAACTTAACGATATATCGACACATTTATGAAATGAAGTTATGTTGCTCCGTTGACTTATGCAGCAACAAATTTCTTCCCTACTGTAATGTGTTCCTAAATCGCTTTTGTATTCCGCGTACATCAGAAAAATTGAGCAAATTAATACAGAAATATAAAAAAAAATATCCAACAGATATCTATTTTGTTCCATACCTAATTTCATTTAGCAGTTTGCTGCCAATATCGAGCGCTGTTATCTGACCCGAGGGAATAACAAAATCAACCCACTTCTTTCATCTCATGCCAAACTCAACAATATCCTCTGCTGAAGGTATTAATTTTTCCTATCGGCCGCCAAGTAGAGCGACTTTAAATTGTTTTCATCCCAAACAACAATTTCCCCTTTTCTTATCTCTGGTATTGAAAGGCAAATAAACAAAAACACAGCGAGCGCCAATCACTAGAGAAACGATATAAAAGTGGAAGGATTCATTTACGGGAAGTTTCTTATCAGGCCAGGCCAAGTATTTCGCTCCATCGATTTACATTACAATGACCATGAATATTAAATATGAGATAGTAAGACAATACAATAACCAGAGCCTTTATTTGGCCTTTTAAGAGCAAAGCGTAGTTGTTTTCGAAGTTAGTTTCCAGCTTACAGAAGCATTGTTTTCTTGTAACTTCAGTTAAAAATTTCAGTTTTCTTAAAAATGCTTTTATTTCGGAATTTATATTAGGTTGGTGCGTATGAAATGTCGGATTCTTAAGTGATTGTATAAAACTGCACATCTTTCTTCAAAAGCTGTTTATTCAATCAAAGTATGCTCCATTCGCTTCAATACACTTCTCCCAACGAGATTTTAAAGCGTAGATGCCTGTCTTAAAAAAATTTTGGTCTTTAGAATTAATAAACTCTGATATCGAGTTTTTTAGACTGTCTTCATTTTCATAGTGTTTGCCCCTTAAAAACAGCTCTAAATGCTTGAAAAAATGAAAATCGGTCGGCGAGAGATCCGGTGAATATGGTGGATGCTGCAAAACTTCATATTCCAGTTCGTTCCAGCTTATTTCGCTCTGTCAGTGCGTGCGGTACCCACTTGTTCATCTTCTTAACCTTGCCAATCTCAGAAAGGTGTCTCAATATCGTTGTATGGTCAACTTTCATCCTGATAGCAAGTTCCCTCGTGGATACGGCTGGATCCGCTTCCACTAGAGTCTTCAGGTCATCATTCTTCACAGACGTTTTGGGTCTTCCGCGCGGCTCATTTTGCAGTGAAAAATCGCCAGTCCGAAATTTTTCGAACCAACGCTGCACTTTCCGATCGTTAACCGTATTCTCCCCAAACGCTTGGTTTATGTTGCGTGCAGCTTTTGCAGCACTATTACCAAGTTTGTACTCATATAAGAAAATGACGCGAATGTCGGCAGAATTCATATCGGCAATAAACTCAAAAGAAATAACAAAAGGGAAGACCTTCGAGTAAACCTATTTTGCTGAAATGAGTCTCTGGCAATGGACAATACGACTATGAATGAGGTTATGCCAAAGACAAAAGTATAACGAAAACAGGGAGACAAACGTCCGCATGTAAAGAGAATCCGACATTTCATACGCACCAACCTAATATTTTAAGTATTTTGTGGGGTAAAAAAAAGAAAAAAAAAATGTCCCGATTAATTTTAATACTCATAGAAATATGCTAATCTGTTTTTGGAGAAAATTATTAATGAAACTAGTTAAATAATAACTACAACTATTTTAATGACTTAAAATTCAGAAAAAAATGCTTTTATTGAGATCTGATTGGAGCTGATCTTTATCTTTCCATTTGTAAGGCATTTAAAAACTATTTATATAATTAAAAGTTGGAAATTTCACAAAGCGAGAAGGGGGAGAAGAAGAAAGAAATAAAAATTTACTATAATCATATCTACGATGTACCATATAATCTTGCTTTAACCTTTCATCACAAATATCAGCTTACAACTTGTAGTTTTCTTAGCATTACGTTTATTTTCTGAAATTATACTTTAAGGTATACTGAAATTATACCTTAACCTGTTCTGGTTAATTTTAATACTCATAGGAACATGGTTTTCTGTTTTTGAAGAAAGTTGTTAATGAAACTGGTTATATTAAAATAGACTACAATTACCTTAATAATTTAAAATGACAACAACAAAAAAGCTGTTTTTGAGATCTGATTAAATTGGTCATTTTTTTCTGTTGGGTCACTTTTTTATTTTCTCATACGTAATACAAGAAAGAATACAGTAATAATCAAAAAATACAAATTCGAGATTTTGATTACTCTCTACGTTTCAGAGATCTCCAAGTTAGAAAAACACATTTTGGAAAAATACCTGTCTATTTGTGTGTCTGTGGCAAAAATAACTAAAAAAATGCTTTGAGTAATGTGTCTGAAACCTGACATACGATATTTATACCAATTTTGTAGATTCAGATCAAATTTTGAGTGAAATCTGTTCGAAGGAATTTCGTATCTCCGGCTGTTCGAATATAAATTAATTAGATAATTACAAAACGAAGTGAATTAGATAGATAAGCGTCGTTCCACTTCTTTAAAATCTATAATGTAGATACTTGATTAATGTTGAACTAAGTCTAACTAAGGGCTGATTGTCTGTTACTCTATACTTCGGAAACATGTAAAAGAGATAATTAAAAAAAGCATTTACATAATGTATCAAATTTAGTCTCGAATTTTGTGAATACAATCGCAGCGTACTGATTTTATCCTGACCGATCAAAATAAGGAGTAGAATTTCAGATTTTTTTTTATTTACAGCTATACATCTATATAAATAAAAATGAATGCTTGTCTGTATGCCTCTTATGCCTTTTTAAGTCGTTCATCAGATTGCGATGAAACTGTCAGCTTATTGTTTACACCAACGGGATGATTTTAGGGACAGCACATTGAAATTAAAAAAAATCGAATCGCAATCGCATCTGTTTACCAAGGATTTATCTCCAAATAACTAGGCGAAGGAGATAATAGATTTTGTAAAAATGCTAAATCCAAGTTAAAGTTAATATTTTGTAGCTATAGTCCATAAATATCATGCAAATCATTCTCAGAGGTAACAACTTTATTACAGATTATGCGAGAAAATTTTGGGAAGACCAACACTGGAATTTGGAATTTTAATCAAATTTTAGCGTTTATCCCAGTAACTACAAAAAATATGGTAGAACAATTTGCACCAGCCTAATTTTCAAAAATTATCTTTTCAAATATATAAAAGATTTTATGGTATAAATATAAATATAATTTTTTATATTTCATCAATTTTAAAACAAAATATTTTAATCACATTTTATAAAATTAAATTTGAGAAATCTAAACGAATATTAAACGTATCTCGAGTTACAATAAATAGTTTCTTTCATTACCATTCTGAAAGAATACCAATTTTAACAATTCCAAAAGAATACACAAATCTAATATATAAAAATGAACAATTCTTTGTTCGTATTTTATATTCTGTCTTACCATTCATATAATTTCGATAAAACATAGCCAAATTATTGATTGATTACACTTTATATATATATATATATATATATAAATATATATGTAGCTAAAAGTGAATTAGTTAGAACGGCTAATCCAAAGTGGAGCGTAAATAGTACCACAGTGAGCAATACAAAAAGTCTCCTTTTCTCTTCAAAGAAAGACCCTCCCATTGTCTAAACGTTTCTTCAATTTAGATTCCTCCACGTCAGTTTCCACCGGCCAGTCGATATGCAAAAAATTTCACTCATTGGCTATTCATCCTGGCAGGAGGAACTGTCCAGAAATGACGCGTCCAAGAAACTGACCATTCTGGTACAGATGCCAATGGCATTCCTTCACAAAGGGACCAACCGGCATCCAGATGTTTGGCATTCCTTTCTTTTGAAGGTGCGACATGTTCCTCCCAAACAATGTACCTACTTCATGTATGGTCTGTCAGCTGAATTAAAAAGGGCTAGAGGCAAGGGCTATTCTGCGATAAGAAAATCGCTCATTCAGCCCTTTAGAGTCACTAAACAATGGAGGGCACTAACAAGTCGTGAACGACTGTCTGGAATGCCATTTCTTGTGAATAGGATAGGGGAACGTTACAGCAGTTTTGTGTAAATTCCTTGTTTCAATCGGTTGTGAAAAACACATCTAAGCAAAATTCCGATTTTCAACAATATTAACGGCATGCCAAGGAAAAATTCGCCAAGGATAATGCGATAGATTCAGTAAAAATGATAAATTCACGCAAAAAGTTAACATTTCGTAACTATTACTTGCTGGTGCCATGCAAGGTATTCTCTAGCATGACAAATTTATTACAGCGAATACGAGAAAGTTTTGGGGTGGCTATTAAAGCCGTTTAAAAAAAAATATAGTTTATAAAGGCCCCCAAAAGGACAATTTCCAAAGAAAATTAAAAAAAGGAAAAAATTATTATAATCTTATCTGCTATGTATCATATTACCTTACCTTTTCATTTCTTCATAATCTGTATTGCTGATATTTACCCCACGAGAAACAGGAAATGTTATAAATAAAATAAAGTAATGAAACATTTTAGAAAAGTTTAATATGAAGTCTAGACTATAAAAATAATAAATTCCTAAATGGTGTGCTGATCTACAACAGTATTTTGAAGACTTAGAGGAGTGCACTTTTTTCAAAGCTTAAAAAGTTTCATTGTTCATTCGGTGATACATTTATCACAGTAGTTTAATACAAGACGCCGTTTACGAGAATTAAACATGTTTGATAAAAGTAAAATGTTTAATGTAAGATAAGAAACTGAATTATATCAAAGTCAGATTAAAGTATAAATTACTTATACTTCCTCAGTCACTAATTTTGATATTTTGAAAATTAAATTAATACAGGATATAATTCTTTATGAATGGAGTTCCATGCTTTGAAAAAAGTTATTTTATTTTAAATCAAAATATAATTTTTCTTTAAATATTTTTTCTGAAATGAAAGACATAAGAATGGTTATTGTTTGATTTGTGGATTTCTAGGGAGTGATTATTAAGTAAAATAGTTTAAGGGGAAAGGCATGTCAACGCCGTTTTAAAAATCGATTTATAAGCCCATGACAGACTGATAAAATTTTCATAGAAAATTGCATATGAAATGTTTTGAATTTACTCGTAGTTATTGGTTAAAATTCGAGTTCTACCATAAATAAAATTTGCTTTCTGCATTAAGTATTAAAAAGAATTTTATTTTATTCTATAAAAATTAGAGATTCTAAAATAGTATTAGTTATTAGTGTTATATAGTAAAAATTAGAAATTCTAAAATAACAGTCTTTATATTAATCAAAATTAGAGATTCTAAAATAACAGTCTTTATATTAATCAAAATTAGATATTCTAAAATAAGTCTTTATATTAATCAAAATTAGAGATTCTAAAATAATAGTAGTTATCTTAGTTTAAGAATAATAAAATTAGAGATTCTAAAATAGTATGAGCTATTAGCTAAAAAATAGTAAAAATTAGAATTCTAAATAATATCTGTTAATAGTTCTTGAATAGTACAGATTCCAAAACAGTATTAATTATTAGTTCAAGAATGGTGCAAATTCTAGATTCTAAAATAGTATTAGTTAATACTAACAGTCTTTATATCCCGTACTATTAGTTAATAGTACGGGAGTAGTACAAATTAGAGATTCTAAAATAGTATTAATTAATACTTCAAGAGTAGTACAAATTTGAAATTCTACAAGAGTATGGGTTATTAAATGAAGAATAGTAAAAATTAGATGTTCTGATATACTGTATTAGTAAATAGAAGAATAGTAAAAATTAGATATTCTGAAATAGTATTAGTAAATAGACGAATAGTAAAAATTAGAGATTTAAAAATAGTTTGAATTATACGTCTGTTAAAGTTTAATGTTTAGAGATATCCCTATGAGGAACCCTTGTACCATGTTACATAAGATACTCAATGGAAATTTTAGTAACTATAAATTAAAATTATATAATCAATAAAATCAAATATATATAAAACTTCTCTAATAAGGAAAAGTTTACTAACTAAAATAATTATAAAATTAATTGATTGCGAAACGTTTATATTAAGGTAAAATGATTTTTGACTGTAAAAATGATTTTTCCAGTAAGATTTGAAATTTTTTTATGAACTGAAAAAAAAAATCCAAACTTCGTATATTCTATGAAATTCTTTGTTTTTAGTATATGTAAAAATAGGACTATATATACAGTACTTTCAATTTACACAACAAATAAAAATGAAATCAGAAATAATTTTTAATCGAAAATGAGTAATTTATTTTAATTTATCGTAAAAATCTCCAAAATAATATTTAATATATTTGTAACTAACTCTCTACCCTAATCAGCCATAATTTGCTTTTTTTTGGCATTTCTAATAAAAATGCGCGAGAAACTACGTACATTTGAATTAACTAATTTACAAGTACAGTACCTAAGTGAATTTTCTGAAGAATGAATTTTTCAATGTGATTGATTCGAGAAAAACGTATCTCAAAATCAATTCAAGAAAATTTTATGAAATCTGGTTTACATGTATCCAAAATCTTTGAGGGTGTGATTGACCTCTTATTTTAAGATAGTTTTACTCAGAGATGTTTTACAGACACTTTAAGCTCAAAATAACACAAATTTTAACAAAATAATTATTAATGGCAGCTTCATACGCTCATAATTTTCTAAGTTTATTAAAGTAATTTTTAAGTAGTCTATTACATTTTATGTAGTTTAAGCTTTATATGGGTTGCGGTGGAATGAAGATTATTATGATGCATATAGTCGAAGCAAGGTGACGTATGTTTTGGGGAACATTTCTTTAATGAACACACTTCACACAAAACAAATACAAGCACGAAAGACAAGATAGGACATTAACACGTGTACACTTCGACAGAATGGAATCTCATCTCATTATAATAACAATCGCAATGCACTGTGGGATGTATACTTAACCAAGTATAGCCCCCTATTATCCAAAAGAGAAGACAGAGTAATGCAACTGCTGGACGATGAAATTAAAACTAACTATTTTCTTTAATTTTTTAATTACTCTGTTTTTCATTGAAAATTGTGCTTAATTTCCAATTAAAAAGCAGTTTTTTCTAAAACTAAAGCAATGGTTATATTTTTTCCTTCTACTGCTACATTTATTTTATGTAGGGACTTTCAGTTCTATTTTTTCTCTATTTGGTTCAATAAAAAATATTATGTATCATTTTTTAAAAATTCACCACCGAATCTAGTCGGAAACCTTGAACAATGACTTATATTTCAATCAAGATAAACGTCAACCATCGTCATCATATATTATTTGGAGGAAGCTTCATTTTCTTATCAACATAAAACCTCTTAACTGCTCTAAAATAGTTGATAAACCAAAACAAGAAAATACTTTACTCGTATCTTTTATAAAGATGAATTAATATACTTTCTGCAGACAAACATTTTTCCATAAAAGTGAACCGAATGAAAAGACCACTAAAGCCATAAGAAAACGAAACTATCTCGAGCGTATCGATTAAAGAAGGTAAAACTCTGCAACAAAATCCAGCTCGCTAGAATCAAAACGCAGCTTCCCTACTTTGCTTAAAACGTCTTGATAGCCGATTCTTTCTTCTACCAGAACATCAAAGAGAAAGATATTCAGCTTTTAAGAAAATAACGGAACAGCTCTGATGCTCCTTTTTTCCCAATATATTGACTCTCCCTATTACATTTTATGCGCCATTTCAGACCACGAATAAAGATTGCTTTTTAGGAGGCGAAGTCTCTTTTAACTTTCTTAGGGGCTTTCAAGAAGAGCTATAAAATGTGTCTGTATACTTTCAATAAGGAAGCACTTGTTATGGTTCCGTGGCATGCATAAGTTTGATTTGGCGTTGAACCAGCTCAAAGCTTTGACATTATGATTTCAAATTGCTTCAAAAATAGAGAAATATATTTTATTTTAGATTCATTGCAGTTAGATATAGCTGTAGATTTACGGTAGTAAATGGTACACCATCATTACGATATATTTTATTTCAAACATTGATGCAATTTATTTTCCCAAGGTATTTTGATGTTATAGTTTTAAAGTTTTAAAAATTAACCATAAAGTAAATAAAATAAAGCAAACTTTTTTCATATTTAATTATTGTTATGAAAAATCAATAATTTGTCGATTAATAATCATTAGAATGTTCCAAATATTTCTCAGCTGGAATTTTTATAAGTTACAATAAGATTTTGAAAATTTATGTACCTTTCTTCCAATGACTTATCTATAAATATGTTAAATTTGAATTTTACGCTCCATAAATTTTAAATTTTTTTTAGTTATCTGTACAATAAACCTCTCTAACTATTTCTACTTAATCTCTGATGGTATTATTTCCTGTCACGTTTTTATACATTTTTTTGAAGATTTTTATCAATGATACGAATTAAAACAAAGTACCGGTTTCATATTGTAATTTTTTGAATTTTTCAGTTCAAAATACTTTGAATTTATTTGGATTTCATTGCCCTAATTGTAATCAATTAAAGACAAGAGTTATTTTCTGGCAACATTCAGAAGAAATATTTTTCTATGATTATACATAACAATAAATGTTTCCCACAACAGCTCCTTCTGAGTGCATAAAACATCTTACATAAGTAGTTAAGTAACTAGTCTCTGAAAAAATTCATTTCCTGGAGTAGGTTATTATGGATTTCATGTCTGAAAAGAGAATAACGATGTTTAGAAATTTGGTCACACCTATTGTTGAATTCGAAATACAGAGGTAAAAAACACAGCTTGAATATTAGCATCTAAATGCAAGACATATGATGTAAAACTAGAAATAGAAAGCAACAGATAAAGAATATATGCATAAAAGAGAATGTATTTAAATGCGTTTGACTTTCCTTGGCGAATTTGCTATTACAATGATGTTTTATGAATACTTTTGTTTGGCTAAAATTTCTGATTCAATTTAATTATTCTGCACAACTACATCACAATATATCACTTTAAAATACCTTGTGCCTATTAAATAAACAAAAATAAGTAAATATTTATAATAATGACTTAAAAATAATTGTTCCAAATGAAAGGAAAGAAAAATGATTTTCTCTCAGCAGAAAAAGTTATCAGAATTTATGATTCTTTAGATAAAAAGAAAATGTTAATAAGTTTGTATAATGAAAAATATTTAATTATAATTAAGAAATCTAATCAGGTATAAAAGATGGTGATTTTTCAATGAATTCCTGAAATTCACTTTAAAAATTAAAATCAAAGGAAAACTCAAAATCAAAATACACATCTTCTTTTGTCTTTATTTAAAATAATCAATATCATTAGAGAAAAATAATTGTAACTGAACCGCTATTTCAGAAGTCGTGTATTGGATTTTTTTAGTACTACTGAGATAATTATGAATTGGTTTCGGCATCATTATTTCAAAAGAAATATTAATGAATCCTGATGATATTTTTAACAAAAATATATTTATTTCATTTTTGCTTTAAAAAGGCTTTCTGTCGAATTTTCGTATCATAAGAACAAGACAACAATTCGAAATAAAAAATCCTCAAATTCGATATCTCCACATGATCACAAGTAAAAAGGTACGAAATTTAGGAGTTAAAACTAACTGATTTATAAATTTTTAAAATATTTTAGACAAATTCATTTTCTTATTCTCTCTTCTAATTCAATCCAATGTCCTTATTTTTTGTCATATGTATTAATTAGTGTTAGGTTACATTTATCATATTTAACAATACACAAAAATAATCGCAAAGGTTATTTCTTTGTCCAGTGTCAATAACTTAAAAAATAGTTTTGTTTCTGAAGACAAATCATTTTGTTATAAGTATATTGAATTACTGAATGATTTTTCTTTCTTTATTTATAAAGATAAGTTTTAGGCTACTTAGAGGCAAACAATTATATGACTAGTTTGATATAAAATATTTTATTATGATAGGCGTATAATAGGAAAATTAATTTACACTCATGTCCATAAATTAAGGATAATGCAAGTTCAGTAAAAGAAAGAGTCAGAAGCAAAACAGGTGTGACTTATTTTTGAAGCCTATTTATTAACCAAAAGTCCGTAAAGGCCGTACAACACCAAGGCATGCTGAGTATAAAAGTATCGATCTAATCTTGGGGAATATTACACCATCTATGAAGCAATAATCTTCGAATTTCCAGTCGAGATGTAGCAAGTAGTTGACAGGCTGCAACTGTTAGAACAAGCATGTCCTACACATGTTCTACTGCTTTCTAGTTCTATGAGAATACTGGTCAATCCATATGAGTGGTATCCTCCGATAGAAGGCATTCGTTTACGATGTTGCCAAGATGAAGACGGATGTTTTCATCCAAGAAACATGAATTCTGTAAACATTGTCCACCGAAACAAACGATAGATTTGGCCTGTCATGGTCCGAATTTGAAGATGCAGTTCAGTTCTGGATCCCAGAATAATTCTTCCCCATACGAGCAATCCTGCACCACCTTAACGATATCATTTAATGATGTTCTCTTGGTAGTAACGAGGACCTGGTGTTTTCCATATGACAGTCCGGAGAGAATCAGACTGCAAGCTAAATCTGAAATCCTCAAAAAACATCACACAAGCCCACTGTTTCAGTGTCCACAATGCATGATATTTTCTTTAGGCTAACAGCAAGCAACATTGAATTGCAGTAAGTGGAACGCATCTGACAGGCCTAACAGCATATAGACCACATGGTGTGCCTTGAAGTATTGTACTAGTGGTTGACGACACAGGTCTGCCGTAGTGCTTCATCTGTTTCTTTTGGCAGTAACTGCTAAATACTAGCCTTCATTCAGCCCAGTAACACGGAGGATTATCTGTTTTGTAACGTCTACTCACATTACCGTCATCTTGGAGTCGTTGTCAAACCCTGAAGATGACACTCTGGGTGATTCAAAGTTCCTCGGATTCATCTAGTTGAGTGCGATCCCATTCCAAACGACCGATAATTCTACAACGTAAAAAAATCAACCAAATGCGTTTTTTGTGTCATATTACTGCACTGAAATCCTTATAAAGCGTTTGAGAGCAATTTTACTTATTTGCCTGTATTCCTTAGACATCATTCACGTACACTTTTGTATTCTGACGTATTCTCGGTGTCATCTGGGGGGCTTCCTGCAATTTTCATATGATTTTTGAAGATGTGTGTAGTCATTTTACGGACAATATATGTATTTTAGAGTTTGATTTCCACGTGGCTCTGAATTATCTTTAATTTATGGACATGAGTGTAGATACATAAGAAATTATTTTGATAAGTAATGACAAATAAAACTTTCGGATAAATAAAAAGTTGGAGATTGTAGAATACATTTATTCAAAACAGTTGACATATTGAAACCATCATTTTCGTTTCAAAATTTTGATATCAGAAATATTAACTTTCACAAAAAATAAAAGTTTCTAAAAATATTTTCCAGATAACGAACTCTTGTAAACATAATAACTCTTTCAAGTATTGTAAAATGTATTAATCACTTTGCATGATATGTATGATTATACATAATCAAAGAAAATTTTAAATGTCTTTAACGTAAAAATTAACAAGTTAGTCTATGTCACAACAACAATTTTTAAAATGATAAATACTAATTTTTTTTTATTCAACCAGGAATTCTATTTAAATAGAGTTATGAGTAATTGGAAGCATTTCAATTTCCTGACGGAGAAACCTAAATGGCTCTAATCATTCTTTGTCAGTGACTCTTGATAAAAAGAAAAATGTGATAACAACAATGTTGCCTTTGGTGACAACTGAGGCAGAAGGTTGACTTAGCTTCTCTAATATGTTGGTAAATTGTATTGTTTAAGTACTTTTAGGGGAAATAAGTTCACATTTTGATATTTCCTTCAAAAAAGAAAACTTCAAAGGCAAATCTGATTGAAATCGAACTGCAATACACATATGACAAGTAATTGGCTACAAAATCGCAAATCTAGTAACTGGTTTAAAAAAAAATACTGGTTAAAAGCAAACGTAAAGGTGGGTTCACACGAAGCTTATTATTGCTCTCGATAGAAGATCACGCTTACTTCCGCAAAATCAAGTGACCACAATGGGACAGTGGCAAATAATTGTCCCGTGGGGACAAACGGTGTCCGCGTTGTCTCAAGTGTTCACACGTGGACAATGCCGGGACAACAGCAAAGAGGCAGCATTTACGAACATTAAAACGCCTCGTGTGAACCCACCTTAATAGACAAAAACACTGTAACTTGCTTTTTTATATTACATACAGTGGACCACTGGCTATATTTTTTATGTACTTGAAAATTTGCATGAATTATCCATCATTTTTAAGAGAAAATCTTCAAAGCAATAAAATATATCTAAATAAATATTTTAGTTTTTACTGTGGCTCTTGCATCTACCAAACAATTTAAGACTGTAGATTGTATTAAAAGGCGCGATGCCTGTTAAAAAACAGAGCAGTTACAGTACCTCTTAACAACAAGACACATGGAAACGGTGACACATCATCACTAGGTAACGACGCAATTGAAAACAATAATTAAACTAATTTCAGTTCCCAACAATCATATAGCCGCTAAGATAACCAGAAGAATTTTTAGAATTTAACAGAATAGATATTTAGTTTGAATCAACTATTAATTTCATTTATGGTCAAATAGAATTTCACAGATAGATTTAGTGCTTCTCTTTCTTCGTAAGCTGCATAATATTTTCAATGACGATAAAGGAAAAATTAAAGATTTCCATTACTATGAAATAATTTGGGTAAGCTAATTAATTTTGCTATAATAACGTTTTATTTTTCATACAGCCGTTTGCAATGGACTCCGCAATTTTGAACTACAGGAAGATTTCCGAAATTAAGATCTATGGCAATTATCGCCTGTCCGTTGAATAGCCGGCAGAATTACAGGGATAAAAAACCAAAACTATATATGGGATGATAAAAAAAGGATTTAAATTAGTTTTTATGAAGAATAAAAATTAAAATATTTGTACAACTCTTAGATGTAGTGACATGCAATACTAGTCATAATAATAATGTAAATATGAATCAAATTTTCAGATTAAAGTTTGCTTTCATATGAGCATCGTAATAATTTTCTTAGTTTAAATGATGTTTTTGTTTATATTAGTCTATTCATATTTTAATTTTAATATTTACTTGTAATGTTATAAAAAATAAATGAAAAGAGCATTTAGTTTAGCCTCAAGGCGCATACGTATAAAAAATGAATAATTATAAATTACACACAAAATATTTTGAAAAATTTATTCATATTATTAAAAAATAGCATGGAAACAAATTTGATACTACAAAATAATAATTTTTTTATTTATTTCAAATCGAATATTTTAGGACAAAATAGAAGTACAATAATATAAACTGAAATTACAATTACAAAATTTTGAAATTTCAATTGAATTTAAAAAAAAAAAATCTTTTTAAATTTTGAAGAATTCTATTTTAATTAGTATTACTACCCATAAATTACCCATGCACTAACTTTGGTGAATCTAGATTCTTGGTCAGTCAAGAAAGAAAGTTTCGAGTTAGTTTTTATAATGCACATTGCATTTCGTTTGTCGTAATTTGTAAATAATATATTGCAAACATTACCATAAAAATTCCATTTGCACACCTACAAAACAGACTTAAAAAAGATTTAACAGATGGTCAAACATGGACGAAATCCAGTCAGCATTTAGATAAAGTATACAAGAAAAATAATACAAATACCGAAATCTCGGGAATCCATAATATACTACTACACTTTTATCTAAATTCCCAAGAAAGTCTTTTTAGGATAAAAAAAAAATTCGAAATTTATTTACAAGTATATATTTTTTCGGAGAAGCAAGAAATATATTCCTCAAGAGATTTTCCTGAATCTCGCCGGTCAAGACATAAATGCTTTTAAGGTTTTAGGTGAATCGACATAATTTTTGGTGTCAATGTTGACTGAAGATTCAGGAATAAAAAGGTCGAGTTTTGATTTATTCATTAGAAGAAGAAAAAACAGGAATGTTAAATATGAAATAAGAATTTAGTCACAAGTTACGTATTTTTATTTTTATTCGAATAATTAAAATAAAAAAACATGTTTTAATTCAAAGTTTTGTTAATTTAATAGTTGAATATATTTATAACTCTAAGGTTAGATTTATAAAGCTCTTTTAGTATATTTTAAATTTTATTTTCCACTAATTATTTTACTACAGAAATTTTGAGGATTTTATACAATTTTATTAGGTTTACTAAAGGATTCAATATAATTTAAGTGATATTATTTGAAATAGTTTCAATTTTATGAATAATTTTAATTTTATGTATATTTTTACATTTTATAATATCTCTTTAAAGAGCAAAAGGCTGGATCGTGACTTGTTAAAAAATATGTATAATCATTTTGATGACTTATTTATTTTCTATTTTGACGAAATGTTTACTCTTTTCTACAATTAAATGCTATAAATGCCCAAATAAAAAAACAATTGATTAAAAATATGTGAAATTTGTTTAATCATAAAAAGGGCAGCCAATAAGTAATACTCATAATTTTGAAATAAATAAAACAATAATTAAAAATGCAATTCATGCAATATCAAATGCAATAGGAACTGGAAATGCACAATTTATTTATTTGCACTTTTCTGAATTATTTAATTCAATTAGTATTAAGGAATATGCTGTTCTCTCTCTCTTTTTATTATATATATATATATATATATATATATATATATATATACAGTGAAGAACAAATGCCTAGTGTTCATATACAATTTATGACCATTTTCTAATCATAAATTGAAAATTTAATTTGTGAACTTCGTTTATATTCATGAGTTTATAATTTTCCTTATTTTTAAAATATCATTGTAGTTTTTGATAGATTCAGTGGTATTTACGATTTTCGATAATAACTAATTTTTTTTTAATTCATAGCATAAATTTATCCCTCAGTATCTGACAAATTATATTTTATGCTTCTTCTCTAAAACAATCGTATTAAATTCAGAGATTAATGACACAAAAATGCATATATTTCTGTTTTAAAAAATCTGAAGTGGAATTTTTCAACGAATAAAATTCTCGAAGGGATTGGGAGATTACACTTTTCTGAGATATCAACAAATAAATAATGTCGCCTTTTCTATTTAAATAAGAGAAAGAGAAATTATATCTGAGCTTTTCACCCATTAAACAATAAAACAAAGCTGGTTTTCTTGTTTGAACTAAGAATGAAGACAAAATGTAAATACATTTTAATCCTTTTACATTGGTTTGCTTTTTTTGTTCTTATATCCTTACACAGAAAACAAAATATATGCCAACAAAGAACTAAAGATAAAATTAGGCAAGTATAAAGCAGAATATCTGTAATAATATTTTAAATATAAATATTATTAGATGTTTGACTAAAAGATTACAAATGCTGGATTTTCTAATACGGGAATTATTCTTTTGTTATTGTTTTTATTCATTTATTCTTCCAGAAAATAACAGCAATTTTTTAGATGCAATATTACAGAAACTACTGGAAGCAATCAAGTTATTTATAAATGAAAACACGAATTTTATTAAGTATTCTTTTTAATTAAAACGGAATGTCACTGTTTAGAGGCTATCAATCTTTCGAAATTTGTTTCAAACATCAATTGGGTCGTTTTTTTAACAAAACAATATTTTAAAGGCAACTACTTCCAGAAGAGTCCTCATTATAAATTTTAGATAAAAATTTAATTGATTCAAATCGATATTGAATATTTTGCATATACTAGTTAAAAATATCGTTACGAATTTAAAACGTTCTTTTACTGAGCAGTAAGAGAGGAAAAGAGTTTTATAAATATTGAAATGACTGCTGTTGTTACTACTTATAAGACTTGCCATAGACAAGCCCACTTCGAAGTCAGTGATTTAAGCCGAGTGTGCTTCTGACGATAAAGGTTATAAAGAAAACGAAAAAAGAAGTTAGATTTCTAGTTCATCCGAAGTTGGCACTCACGCACTCGCTTGCGCAATGCTTTTTTACAGAGGATCTCTTTCACCCAACTCACAGATAGAATACAGAGTTAAAGAACAACAATGCCTGTACCTGGATTCGAATTCATAATGTGAAGATCACAGGGAAGAAGCGATACCCAAAGGCCAAGGCGCCAGCATTATAATGACTGCTGAAGAGATATCATTCAAGTTGAAGACTACTTAGCGACTTAGCAAAGAATTTGATGACTTTGGTAATAAAAATAACGAATGTTGAATATTCCAGAATTTCAATGGCATTTCCATTAGGGCAAGTTTTTGGTCTAGATCTGGAACATTCGATACCATGTCACGATATTTATAAAAAAGTAGAGGCACATAGATGAATGTGAATTCAGGAGTTGTCTAGTGAAGTCAGTTGTTGAACAGTGTCCTTTTGAAATGTTGTTCCTCAGAGAAATCGTTCAGAGAGCTTTTGTAACTTGTGAATTGCTAGACAGCTGTGTAATGCCTGCTGCTCTTGTATAGATTTTGGGTATCTGTTACTATTACGTATTCATAATTTGGCTTGGAATAAAGTGACATTATTCCCTACTGAATGTGCTGGACTTTTTCATAGTATACTTACCAGATAAAGTTTTCGCAACAATACTTTATTCAATGTATTTCATTTGAATTTTTTCAAACTGAGGCAGAATATCGTCTTATTGTTGCATATTTAAATTTTTTTGGGGAGGAAATACTGACAGATGCCTTAATTCATTGGAAAAATCTCATGTCATAAGGAGTGGTGCGTATTTACTCAAATATTCACCAAATTGTAATCTAAGCGATTTCTTCTTGAGAATCATATAACAGATTTGGATATCGATAAATTCCAACGATTTAGGCATTCTTCTTTCAAACTGTCATTATTGCATGTTCACTCAATCTGTTCTCAATGTTATTGGTCTAGGTTATTTTCTTAGATTAAATAGTAGGCGTTTCAAGAACAGCATTCTGTGATTTCCGTCTATTTTCCAATGATTGATTGTTTCTAATACTGGAATGATATAGATCGAGATATTTATTTCAGAAAATAAAGAAAATACACGTAATTTCTTCCTACAAATATAATGTTAACAGGTAAATATCATCTGCTGTTCGATATTTTGTTTCAAATTTTAATAAGTTTTTTGTGTATCTCATTTGCTGTTTATTACAGAAAAAACTTCGCCTGATCACGGATTGCTAATAATAAGCAATTATGTATTGTTTCTGAAAATTAATTTAAAAATTTATAAATGGTGCCTACAATTTTATTACTTAATTGGGTTCAAATAATTCTGATAAAATAGAAATTTTATCAGATTATTAATTATTTATTTTATTCTCCAAATTTTAGAATGAGATTTATATATAATAATCCCGACACAACCAACTAATCGGATCGATAAAAAAACATATTTAAACTTAAATGAAATCCTCTGAAACATCATTAATGAAATTCTAAAGTGTGAGTTTCAGTTTTATACGGTGATTCAACAGCGTTATTAAACGCAAAATGTCCAATACAAAAAATTATGGAGCATAAATAAAGAAAATATTACACAATTTTGGAATATGATATTTAACTTTTTCGTTATTTTATACATTAAAGCTGACATATTTTAATGCTTTAAATCAGAAACTAATTTTGTTAATAATGTTTCACAAAAAATTTATGAAGTTATACTCTCCTTTACAGAATAAACAGAAATAAGTTTTTGAAATAAAAGGTTTATGTCAAGATTTTATAAATATATTAATGACCAACGTTCCATTTGTAAAGCAGCTGCATTTCATTTGGATAGTTTAATCGTCCAAATTTAAGGCACTTCAGTACATCTTTTTATTTTATGTGCTAATATTGTACTCAAACTATTAAGGACATTTTAACTGGAATATGAAATTGAAGACAAATTTCAATCATTTTTGATGTTTCAACTGTGATTTATTTTCAAAGTAATTAGAGGAAACGGAAAGAAATTTTTTTTCTTTGATAGTTTACTATAAAAATGCTTTAATTCTTTCAAGTATTGTGGTTTATTTCCTGAACCACATATATTAATTTATTCAGGGTTTTTAAATTTCCAAACTGCTTAAAGTAGAAAAAATATTTCTAACATTAAAGATATATTTCCTTTATTAAATAGTTTTGAAATCTGAACAAGTATGCAATAAATAGTATTATAAATATAAATCATAATGTTTGGAACAGTCAATATGGGATATGCGTTAAAAAAATAAGTAAAAAAATTGTATAGAAATAAGTAAAAGTAAAGTAAAGTTTTAAATAAGTAAAACAAATACATATAGAATTCTGTAATTTGATTTCTTAAAATTTTAGTGTTTCTTAAAATAATCTAAAGAAATTTTCTAAAATATGTTTTAATTTAATCTGATATGAATAAACTGGTGATTTAGTTAATTATATTCTGCATTTTTTCAGTATCATATTAATTTTTGTTGCTGATCCGTAGAAAGTAAGAAATAAAATAAAATGTCAGGAAAACGATGAAAGAGGATAAAATAGTTTTAAATTGTTGCTTAGCTCACGTCTTTTTACATTTAATGTTCACATCCAAACCCTGAAACAAATGTCAAAATCTGAGACACATGGCTCAGACTAACGTAATACAGAAATAGAGCCTATATTCAGTTTTGTAATATATTCATTTAAATATATGAATAAATTATTTTGTTTTCTTTCTTACATTAAAAAGAAAAAAATAAGCAAACTAAATAATAAAGTTAGGATATATTTATTTGGCACATTAAAAGTAATTATTTTTTTTCAGCGGTTTTATGCTCCTTCATACTTCAAATGTAAAAAAAAAAATGGTAAGAAAAAGATATTTTCTTTACGTACTAAAATGTTATTTCGACATGTTAATGTATAGAAAATTTGAAAATTTTGATGCTTGAAAACGAAGAAATTTTTTTTAACGAATTTCGAAATTTCAGTGAGGTTTTAAAATTAACTCTTTGATTGAAAATATATCTAGCAACAATTATTAGTTTAATTTATACCAAACACAGAATTTATTTTTCATTACGAAGGATAAATCATTTATTGTATTGTTGAAAAAATATTTATGAAAAATGGAGTGAAAATTTGAAGATAAACACTGATATGGAAAAAAGGGACTTTTGAAAAACGTATTCCTGTATTTTTAAATGAATTTAATGAAATTGCATATATGTCAGTCTTTCTTAATTCTTTAAGTAAGCCTTAGTATGAAATGTATGTATATTTAGTCAATTTATTGAAAGGCTATACTAGATTTATTTTTGGAGCATATATATAATGATCTTTAAAAAAGTAGCTTCAAAATAAAGCTTCACTTACGCAATTTTATTGACAAACTTTATTTATTAATTTTAATATATAATATCACTGTTTTTTGTTGCTCTTTTATTTTTATAATTGTAAATAAAAATAAAATCGGACTCCTTAATCTTCAATATTACAATACAATATTTTTAAGGGTTTTCTATCTTTACTCTTAAATTAAATTTATTTTTAATAATATAACAAGGATTACCTCATCTATAACTGTTATCTAAAGTATCTGAAAGTGCACTTACATATATACAATATTTAAAGCTTAAAAAGAAAATTTAAAAATTAAACTTCAAAATGTATTAAAAAATCTATAGCAATGAAGAAATGTACGGAAGTAAGATTAATAACACTGACACATAAAAACGGTTTCTTAAAAAAGTGATAATATGAAAAGGTTTTGCCCAATAATAATATGCTTCGGAATTATTGAGAAAGATGTACAGATTTCTATTTATCGTTAATTAAAATTTTTATTAGATATTCCAAATAGTTTCTTCAGAAAATATCTACAACTTTAGCTGTAAATAATGTAAAAATTAGTAGCCAATAGTCCTACGGTTTGTTCTTAATCGTTTTTTGAACGGTCTTCTTTATGCATGGAACAACACACTTCCAGCATTTTAAAAATTATGCAGAAACATTTCCTTCCTAAATTATTAACCCTATGAGCATTTTCGTGTTAAAATTCTTTTAAATGTTTAGGTCCCTCTTATTTTCTTTGGTATTTTAAATTATATTTAGAGAACACTATGAAAACTTTAACATAGTAGTAAATATTTCCTTAAATAACTCTAAACATTGTTTGCTTGAAAAGGATTTCAATTCTATTTTCATGGAAGAACAAAAATAGTTTTTTTTTTTTTAATTTTAAAGATAGTTACCTTTGTTTGAAGTGTATAAAAACAAATATAAATTTTTATTGTTTTATATTTAATAATTTGTTTTATTCAATTAACTTAAACAGTCAATTAGATGTAAAAGTAAAATCAGTTTTTAGTAAAAGCAAAATTATTAAAAATACTTTTAACAAAATAATTTGAAAGAAAGTTTCTTTATCAAACTTAGAACTAGAATTTTTTACCCGTAAAGACGAATGCTCGAACAATTCAATACGATAATATTCGCTTACTATGGGCGATTAATCACAGAACTGGCCATCGTAGCATCACTTCTAGTGTTTTTTATTACCAAATGTTATTGTTTTCATGGAACGCTTTTTCTCAGAAACAAGGCACAAGAAAAAAAAGACCATTGAGTAATTAGTTCCACCAATCCATTAGCAATTGTGGCTGACTCAACGGTCGAGAAGATAGAAAACTAAACAAAACTTGCTCTTTTGTTTCATCTTTGCTAAGAAAACCGACCTGTCAGTCAAAGCTTTGTTTGCTACATTAATATTTCTTTTTATTAATTTCGAAAGCAAAAAGGATGAAAACTTCCTCTATATCAAGGGGTGCTGCATCTCAATAATAACGATACTTTATTATTGTGATGTGACATTGCCGTTATTTTCTAAGGATGCATCATAATGCATTAAATATATAATATGAACTATTTTTTAACCTGGCACAAATACGTGACATTATCGTAATGATGAAATATTTCTTCTTTCAAAGATAAGGGAGTCGTTTCCTTAAATGGAAATGATTAGAAAGGAAATTAAAGAATGGAGCATATTGAATTTATATTACATACTGAGTGTGCAAAAAGTTGATAAGCAATTCTTCTAAATTTTTAAGGGTGTATTATAAAATATCTATTGCATTTCTATAAATTTAGTAGTTTTCAATTAGTAGTAGTAGTAGTAAAAATGTATGTATAATATTAAGTAGTATTTAAATATTTCATCAGATCCATTCAGCTCTATCTAGGAGTAAAATAGTTTTTAAGCATAGCAATCATGGAACAATTTTAATGAGACCTGCATTTAATCTCTGTGTTGTAAATGAGATGATATGAGGCGGTTAAGCATATAATTGGCAAATTTCTTTCATTTTAGACAAAGTAATTTTTTAACTTAATCATTTGATTTATTACATCCAAAACAAAAATTATAACCTTCCACTGTATTTTTAATATTATATGTAATTTATATTGTTCTGTAATGTAAAGAGCCATAATCAATTCAGATTTATATTTTTAGACTTATTCTTATCCATAGTTATGTAAGTTCTAATAGCCTTTAACAACCAACTAGTATATTTTATGATTACTTTAAAGTTGAAGATTCTTTCAATAAGACATTTTTAATCATCAAATCGCAACGAAGGCATAATTTTTCACCTGCTAAAAGTAAATGAATTTTAGTTTTAAAATAAAGTGTTATTTTTTATTACATTCTTGGCTTAGTTGGAACAATATTTTGTCGAAATGACTTTGTTGAGCAAAATATTCAGACTGCCGAATTACTTTCAAAGGCAATATTACAATAATAGATGTTATTATTATTGCAATATTGACTTAGTAGAAGACCTTGAAGGTCGCAGAGGTTGTTAGTCTCCCCGGTGATTTTCAAGGTGTTACATTCTTTCAGACAGGCTGGTCACCAAGAAAGAGTGCTTAGTGAAATGTTAAATTTAAAAGGAAAAATCAGCAACTGAAAACTGAAATTTAAAAACAATTTGAAAAGAAAAGATAATACTAAAAACAGATAACACGTTTTTCATTTTTTTCAGAATTACCAGAGCAACCACTTTTAATTTTACTCTCAGGTGTATTATTTTAAGCAAGAAATCTCAATTCGAAGGTGTTTGAATCACAATAAATTCTAATTTACGGATTAAAATGTAAAAGGAATACAAATCTCTCTTGAAATGTAAAATCACAAATCTTGAGTATATTCTCTAAGACGATGACAAATAAAATCATTTTTTAACTACTTAATACTTGTTTAAATTTCTAACGAAACCAACTAGATTTTTATAAGGTTTTATTATTTTCTAAATTGACACCAGCTGCCTCAGATACTTACTGTTATGCTTGCAATACAATATTATGTTTGCAAAATCTTGTTATATGATCTGAAGTATCAGACTGTAAGTGTTTGATATCTGTTGATAAAAATTGAATTTTTTCTTTAATAGATAAGCGAGATAACATCTGATTCTTAGAAATAGAATATCCGAAACTCGATCAATAAAAACTGCTAATGAAATTTGGTATATAAAATAAAATATAAAAATATATTTTGAATATATAAAAAATATTATTTGGAGAAAATCTGAAGTCTGAATATAATTTCTTTTTTAAAATGTCTATTCTTGGCTAATTTTTCATCATCTAATTTTATCATAAATTAAAAAGAATTTGCGTCAATTTGCTGAATCGAAATTTCCTTTAGTGCACCGTTTCATATCAGGAAAGATGCTTATTCCTCAATGCCAAAAAGAAAAGATGTTAGCTGTAATAACTAAAGCAGCAAATCAATCACTGAAGTGTTACTAGTGAAATTTTTGATCTTTATTACTCGGGGTGTAATCATGACATTAAATTGTGAGATTGATTAAAGTACATTTCTACCAAAGGAATTGCTTCAATAGTTACTTTTTAATCATTAACTATCCCTCTTTGGCAACAAGTCATTGCCCACCATTCTAACGGTGTTTATTTATGTCAACTATTTTTGATTAACTATGCCTTATCATAACAAAAGGAAGTTTTCGTTCAAATAATATTTATGCAATGGACACACACCGTTCTAATTGTTTAGTTACGCTTAAATTAATTATTAAAATATTTAGTCTTCGATGCCCGAGTCTCTGACAAGAATTTAGTTTTCCACAACACTTGAAAACAGTGCGTAGTTGGAAACAGACGACCATTCGAAATTATTTTAAAAACAAGGTTTTTCGAGCAAAATCAGTACAGGAAGAAACTGAGAAACTTAATAGCAGAATCTTTTTTTAATATAAAATGCATAATGACGCATTATTTTTTAAAGTTCCTCTCTAAATTGCAGGTTAGTGGAGTTCAAGTGACTATTGGGACCTATCGAGGGAGTATAAGTCTTCTTGTGAAACACAATGGGTGGAATATGAGCTGTGATTAGACCTGGGAAATCTTAATTGTTTTCCAGCAGAGAACACGCAATGAAATATTCCCAGAAAAGAAAAGAGAGACAAGTGGAGGTAAACGGTAAATGATGACACATATAAACATCATTATTTTTCATATAAAATAAAAACAACGGCGAAATCGAGGTGGGTGGTGTGACTGAGAAAATAATTATTTCTTTCAATAATAGTTTTAAATATATAAAAGTAATAATAACATTATTTTTTTATATTTTATCGAACACTTTTCCACAAAAATTTTCTCTTGATTTTTTTTATTCTTCGAAAAATAATTTGGAATAAAACATTGTTAAAATCGCAAAAAAAAAAAATAATTTCTGAATAGTGTAGAGGATTTTTACAAGAGTAAAAAAAATCAAATATTTCGATTCGCTTTAGACATTTCTCAGAGATAAAAAAACACTTTTCATATTCTTAAGAACTGCAACTAATTACAAAATTCTTCTTTTTTGTATTCAAGATTTTTTTTTCATAAGAATGATAAAAATGGAAAATGTGCAGTTGAAATTTTAATGCTTTGGAGAAAAATTTAACTTACTTCAAATGGAACTTAAGCAAAATTTTGCATTTTGACAAAAAGAAAAAAAAAATAACTCTTCTTCTAAAAATTATATATTAAAGAGTTGTTTCAGAACTATTTTACAAATGAATCTTAAAGTATATTCATGAATGTGTGCAGTAATTCTATAGCTTTAAACTATTTTTTAATTAAAATTTATTCTGTACAAAGGTTTAAAGGAATGCACACATTTTTCATGCATTTTAAATACTTTCTGTATGAACAGAAACTATTTAAAATATCTTCTGTTGAAAAACTTTTCAATTAAATGGCAAAGACAACATTTAAAAGAACTGTTAAAAATATGAATTTCCTCTACTAGAAGTATTCCCTTTTATGAAATGAAATGTTTTGCTTGAAATCCAGCAAATACTTTATGAATATAAACTTCTAACATTTTATAAATGTTTTAATTAATTTTGTGAATAACTTTCAAGAATATAAGTTTTAAGAATTAAGTTTTCAAGAATGAAACTCACATGAAATATTTATTATTTGCAGAGTTTCTCATTTATGCTCCTTTGTGCTATTTTAAATTTTTTTAAAAACATTGCTAAAAAAGCTGAAATGAAATATTTGAAGCGTGCCTGAATAATAAATATTTTAGGAAAAACTTTTAAAAGTATTGACTCATTTCAAGAATATATTTAATAAAATTATTAGCTGCTGTTCTTCAAGCATAAAATACTTTTATTTTAGAAATATTTAGAGGAAAATAGAATTTTAAGTTTATTCATAAAAGGCTTCTAATAAATTTTTAGAGGTTTTTCTATTATTCTAACCAGTATATGTGGTATAATTTCCATATTGGATTATTTTCAAGCTGTCACTTTTTTACAATATTAGTTACAACGTTATTTTCTATATTTTGCTCTATCAATGTAAGTGTATTTTTGATAACCATATTTAAATTATTTTAATGTATTTAGTATTTTTACTATTTTTTAATATTTAAACTTTAACACCATCAATGCTGAATAACCGCAATCGCCAGCTCAATGAAACACTGTTGCTGCTCTAGATGTATGTGAAATTTCTATCTCTCTTTCGTTAAGGGTAGTTGATAGAATACACAAATGCTTTGTTCATTACATACGCTTATCTACACAGATTTGTTACAAAAAAGTCTTTCTATCAACCTCAAAATACTGAAGCACCTGAATTTGCTATCCAAGATAAGAAAGTTTCCTATCTTTTCAAAATTCACAATGATAGGCCATGTTTTTTAGAGAATGAGTGACAAAACAAAGCTTCTCTAAAAGTTAGTAAGCAAATATATTCTCTGACGTCCTTTGAGATTTTTCAGAAAGCCTCTTTGTTTCCGAATATACCTGATCGATCTTCTCCAACGAGCAAAGCAAACACCACTGGTATTCAATCAGTCATAATTATTAGAAAAAGAAGAGGACTTTTCTTGTGATATCCAATCATTTCGGGCATCAGCCGTAATTTTGTTGAATGAGCATCGAAGGTATTTTAATTTTGATAGAATTAAAATGAAATGACTTTGTTTTATAATTTTACTTTATCTTACTTTATTTCAGTAGGTGCATGTATTTGTGAGCATGACCATTTCATGCAGATCATTTTTATAAGAGCTTTGATTTAAATATTATTTGGAGATTAGAAATGCCTATCTAAGAATGATTCTTTCAAAATTTAGAATTTTAAGTATTATTAAAAAAACAAGCGATATTTCGAAGTTTTGGAGCAATGCCTTCCTAAAATTTCATGGAACAGAATTAATTCATACATCATTTTGAAATTCAATTTTTTTATAATATTCATTTATTTGTGCAATTTTTTTTCCTAAAATTGGAAAATTCTAAAAAAAATATATATTTTAATAGGACTTTTAACACTAATTTTAGCTTCTGATGGGAAATTTTGACAATTTTCATTGTTTTATCTAATGAGTAAACGTGGGATCGTTTTTATGTTTGAAAACTTGAAAAAGGTTGCTGCTTTTTTTGGTATATTTTACAAAAGGATTCAAACCTAATTTAATGCAAAACATTAAATAATCTTGAACATTAAAGTATACTATAAAAGATATATAATTGAATTTAAATACAACATATATTTTCTTCGAGCTGGCTGGTCGTGTTATACGACTAGTATTTATTTAAAAGATTTTCATTAGTATTTATCTAGTATTCATTCATGTAGCCTGAAATGATCTTAGCTATCGACCTAACCACTGAACCACTTAAATATATTCAAATTACAAACATAAATGTTACACAATTACATTTACATCACACAGTATTTTCATATTTACTCATGCATGGGATCAAAACTTCGTTGTTTCATTTTTCATACGCATGGCTTGCACAAAACATGCCTGAGTGCATTCTGATTGCACTCTTTACATGTCAGAGGTGAATTCCCAATGATTGCAATTTCAAGTGAATTACTATAATTCTGCACTGAAACCTCCGCCTCATTAAACTGACAGACGCCAAGGGCCAGTATTAAGAGAAGAATATTACCGCTCCGTCCTGGTCACAATTGGACCGTTTGACAGTTGTGGAAATTATACACAGATCCGAGTTTTGGGATTTATGTGGCTATTACGGAACTTATTTCTGTGTGAAGAATGTTAAACTAGGGCTAAACAAATTTGTGGGATTAGAATAAATTTGATAGATAGGTCAGAAGGTTCAAAATATATCTTATAAAAATATTATACATTATATTAGGATTTCGTGCTCCCTGGTTGGGATGGGGTATTGTTTTTGTCTTCGAAAACTATCACCCATATTTGAAACCAGAAAATATTTGATATTTCAGATTTGCCTTCGTTCCAGACAGTTTCTTATTTTTTAATGCTTATTATCTGCTTAAATTTTTGCGACTTTTTCCTGTAAATTTCTACGCTTCTATAGCTTAAATTTTTATCTGTTTTTTGTAATTATTATTAAGACATGCTACATTTGAAAATTGTGAAAAAAAAGTTCATAAAATATGGAACAATGCACAAAACATACAATATGCCATTTTGTGTTAGATGAAAAGGCATTACTACATGTTTCTAAAGATTGAATGCCAAATATTGAGTTATTCTTAATTATTTTTAAACTTTCTATTTCATATTTAGGAATTTAAATTTGATTGTTAATGTATATTTTAGTTAGATATTTCTGTTTCTTAATTTTGTATTAAATTGCAATGGTTTTTATTTTTTATTATTATTTATATATCAGATATAATTTAGAAATTTTGAAATAAATATATCATAAATTGTATTTTCAATATTTTAAAAGTTTCAAATCGTCTAAAACTTAAATAAAAATGTTTATAAAGCTAAAACATTCATAATTACTGATAATGTTATAAGAAATTTGCGCAATTATTTCGAAAGATTTTCTTACACAGAGATTACTCCAGAAAGGTTGTATCCTTTTTTGAGTACACCACCTCACTATAGTAGGAAGAATGCTAAAAAAATTATTGTAAAACCTATGTCTACATAACCTATTCATCAAATTTATTGGATTTTATCATATTTCAAAAAATTTAATTATCCTCTCCTGAAAGAGTTTTAACTGAATCATCTTACTATACACTACCGCTTGTGTAAACTAAAAAAAATAAACATTATTCATTAAAAGAGAAAAGAAAAAACTAGCTTCGAAGTTAGAGTTCAGAAAAAGTAATCTTCATCTCAATTTTAACATTAAAAAAATCATGCGATTGTCAAATTTGATGGTTGAATTCAAATTTCGTTATTACAATAAAAGCCTTATTGAATCAAATTAAATTTTTTAAAAAATTACGAAATTGTAAAAAATGAAATCAACCGTATTAAAAATAATTTTGTGAGTTTTAAATTAACTCAAAAATTATTTTTTATGATATAATAGGTTAGGAAAATGCGAACATCAAATTGTTTGGAAAGTCATAGCAATCCGCAGCATAGTTATAGTGCGCGTTCCATTTTCCATCTGGTGTCAGTTAAACCTAGTTCATGGTTCGATTAAACTTGATTGATCAAAATTCTCGATTTATTTTATGCATTTTAATATCTACCTGACTGAACTTTTAAGAAACCTGGTGACTTTGACTTCTCCCGAACATTTCTGCATATATTTTGATACTCCATTGATTAGTTTAGCAAAGCATTGGATTAATTTTAGCTGTAAAATTGTACCATGAGGCAATCTGAACCGTTTGTGGTCATGACAGTAAATATAACAAAATTTTGGGTGAAATATTAGAGAAATACAGATTCAGTATTTAATCTCATAAAAAAATTCCTCATAGATGTAGGCATGATTATCATTAAATTTAAATTGCTCGTTGGTCAATATACTTTCATGACTTAAAACTTTTAAGGGATTTAAGCATAAGTGTTTTCTTAAGTAATCAACGTTCCAAATTAAGAAATTGGATGCCAATTATATTTTGTATTGGTTAAAAAAAGGATAAAACTTTGACAATATTCTTGCAATTAAAGCAATTCATTGACATTTTTTAGATGCAAGATGTATATAAAAATCTTAACAAGAATTATTTTTGTAATTTATGTATAGAATTATTATTTGACTCGTATAGGTTAGTTCATAGTTCAAAATTTAAAAAAATGTATGTAGTTTCAATATATAACGTTTTTCAAATGAAGAAAATTCAACATAAAGTCTATAGATTTTAAATTTATGAAGGTTGGCGTTTTTATGATAACACAGAAGTCATTTTTAGTATTGTTTAGATGATAACTCAGCAGATAATTTTTAATTTAATTTCAAAAATATTACATTGTAGTGAATAACTCTATAATTTTGCATTTATTATTTGGCATTCAGACATACCCTTTATTTTGAAATAACATCTAAACTTCTAACCTTTTAAATAACAATCATAATTCATGTCAGATTTAACTTTAAAGATTATTTAAAATCATTCCAAAATTGCATTGATTTGATTTAATATGAATCTGATTTTTCCCAGCCTTCTCAGCGAATTCGGCAGTAAATTAAAATCATGCATCATTCAAATTTCATTTTAATTCATACTTTCGTTACTCTAAAGAAGAATTTTGAGAAAGAACACTTTTATATAATTTCAGCTTTTTAAGTACGAATGTTGTGAAACTCTTTCACATCAAAAATGCAAAACATTTTTCTGCCATTGATTGTGTCTCATTATTTTATATAATGATAATTTCAATATTTAAAAAAGAAATGTAATGATGTTTCCTTTTCATACTAATTATTCGTGATATTCCTCTAATTTTATAATTTCATTAATTTCAGATAACTTTCATAGTTGAAAAAATGTTTATATTCATTAAAAAAAACAGCTTTAAACGTTGTCAAGAGAAATCATGAAACTCTATTTACAAAACGTTTCCTTGTGTGCTGAGAGTCATTTTTTCCCCCTTAAGCTTTCAAGAAGAGATAATGAAATGAAGAAATTATTTTTAAATGTCCCACAAGAACGGTTTAAAGTTACTGAATTTAAGAATCATAATATTAATTTTATGTATGTATTTAAATAATAAATGTGGATTAATAGTAATGGAGAATTAATAGTAATAAATATATAAATGTAGGAATTAATTAATATTAGCAAATATATAAGTGGATTAATGTTAATAAATATACACATGAATAAATTAATATTCATAAATATATGTGAATAAATTATTAAATATTTTGAACTCTATGTAAGCCATATATTTAGCTTAATTACAATGTGTGATATGGCAAATTTTATTTGTCATTTTTAACTAATTTTATCATGGTTCCTATTTAATGTCAAAAAACTTGAAGTGAAAATTAACATTATATAGTGTTAAGAATTTACCATTTTGCTTTCCCACACAATTAATTTTATGACAAAAAAATGAGTTTTGTTCATACATCTATCGAATGCTGGATGGAGTATCAATGATGCCAGAATAACTCTACTGTGACTAATACGACTAATCCTCAAACAAGTGTTGAAGCATGTCGGTTTGCTTGCTTTTATTGTCTATAAATGAAAATTTACAGAAATTGCTGACGAAAGTGGAGAAAAAAACAAAGGCATATGTCCAAAGGCAAGTCAAAAGAATCAAAAGCCATGTTGACAGATGTGTAGGAAGGATAAAGGAAGGGAGGTCCAAGGAATGAAGGAGGAAGCACAAGCTGTGAAAGAAGATATTAAAATGGTGAAAAAGGAATTAGTGGTCCGGAGGACAAACAAAAGTGCAATAAGAGAGGCACGTATATAGAGAATGTGCCTAGTGAGGAAAAGGAAAAGAATAAGAAAACAATTTTACAGTCGTCTGATGGAACGAAAGCTAGCCCCTCTTTATAAAGATCCCGAAGAAGTTTTCACATTTTGAGGTGGTAAAAAAGGGAGTTCCATTGGGAGGAACTGTTTGGTATCTGGGGTTGGTAAACACATGTTCCAAAATAAGTCTTTTAAGAGTAATCTTGGAACAGAAGTGTTAAACAAATCCATGTTTTCACTCCACCAAACATTTCTTTCAAGACTGTTATTGGTGGAAAAGTAAAGATACTAGGGTAGATGGATACCTCAACAGAATATGAATCCAATGGATTTCGACATGAAGTTTTGGAAGCCGGAATCATCGATTTCTTTATTCTGGGCTTTAATTTTGTTCGTACATTTAATTTTATTGCAAACATCAAAAAGGAAGTAATACGGAAAAAAAGAGGAAATATCTTTATTTACAGTCAGTGTACAATGGCGTAAAGGAACCTTTTGGGACGATGATGATTCTCTCTCTAAAATACCATTTGAGAAATGCGTACACTCTTGAATACTCTGAATATATATATATATATATATATATATATATATATATATGTGTGTGTGTGTGTGTGTGTGTGTTAGGTATCGGGAATTTAGAATTTCTCATATTTTAAAGAGCTTAATCAATTCATGATGTGATGGTCGATTTAGAAATAAACATTCTTTTAGTAGGTAACGATGACGACGTTTATAAATGAACAAAAGGACGACCAATACACAGAGACGCCAAATAGTTCAACCGAGACGACGGCCAAGCACACGCAGCAGCAAACCAAGAAACAGTAGCCCTCATGTCGTAATCGGGGGTAATAACCGCCACAGTGCACAAGGTGGCAGACAGAATTCAGCAGAAAAGGGAAATTTCGTAGATTCACTCTATGCTCACGTAGGTCTCTCCAAACGGTTGAAATTCTCCACTGTCTCTTTGCTTACGCTATATCCAGCTGCTTTTACATTGCTAAACGACTGGATAATCCTCAGAGGACTCGATGCTGCTTCAACAATGGACACCAGGATTCGGCATACAACTCAGTTCAGCAATATCTTGAGCTCCACCCAAAGCTGGCATTACATCGGATTATACTTGCTTCGTTTCCTCTCAAAGACTTGTTTCTTACCTTCGACTCCAATTCCAATTCCACTGTTCCCTACAGCTTGAGACTACCGGCCTTATATAATTCCCGCGAGCCGGAGCGAGATGATTCCAGACATATATGAAATCTTGAACCAAATCCAGTCACAGATTCTGGGTATATATCGAATTCAAATCCAATGCATTTTCAGAAATAAATAATAGCAATAATTCAAAAACAAAATGATTTAAATATATTAAATCTGGTATGGGATTTTGTGACTACAATTGCAACTTTTGGCCAAACTTTGTTTCAGTCGATTTTAAAAAATGGGCCAAAAAATCCAAGTTTTACTGTTTTCTTTATGTCAGGGATTATTTTTCAAATATCTCGCTAAGGATCACACGGTAGATTCAATAAAAATGCTACATTTAGTTCAAAAGTTAATATTTCGTAATTTTAGTACTCCAAAATTATTATATTCTCCGGCATGAAATAATTATTAAGAGAGTGTGCAATGAAGTTTTGAAGAGACCACTCATTGTCTTTTCAAGAAATATAAAGGGGGATTTATGTCTCAAAGGTATCAATTAAAATTTTTATTGAAATAAATTAATTTAGAATAATTTTAAATTAAAACTCCCAAATTTACAATTGACAGTTATTTAAAGAAGTTGGTTTGCAATTTACAATTATTTAAAAACGCATTTGTTTCGCATAAATTTTAAAAATAAATTTAAAGACGCATAAATTTTTTCAATTTTTACTATTTACATTGTCATAATCTTTTGTAATAGTAGAAGATTCATAGATGTTTTGGCAATAGTCACCCGCCTATCATATGGCATCGATCATGTATAAAAGCATACTAATGTCTGAGGTATTTGTAGTTGTATTTGTGATATGGGTAATCTTGAATGCATAGAGCACATTAAATAATCACGTACGAATAGCATTCCTAGAAGATTTAAAGCTCTTGCCACAGTGTAAAATGATTCAACAATTTGTTAAAAAGAAAAGAAAATTAATCGTATTTTCACTATTTGTATTTGTTTATAAAACTAGTGTTAGCTGTTGCTTCTCTTTTAATAAATTTTTAATATTTTTGATGATAATTTAATAGTGATATTGCATAGTAGTAAAACACAAAAGTGCATTTAAAATGTTGTAAAATGAACGCTTATGACAATGTATTAAATAAAACAATGAAAACAATTCCTGTAAAATATCTATATAAATATTTTGGAAAATTCAATAGAATAAAAATATGCTAAATAAAATTGATTTTACTTTTTTTTTTACTTTTAAAGAGATATAAAGGATTTATGCTGTAAAGGTATTAAATAAAATTTTAAATAATTTTATCTAAAACTTTTAATAAGCATTTTTTTTATTAAGAATCTATTATCCAAGAAATAAAAGCTGTCATATTTGTTAGAACAGTATGCTCCTGAATATCCGGTCTAATGTGGCGGAAGGGTAGACCGGATTAAAAAATAGCCAGATAGGCTGGAGTTCTAAGAATTTATTTCTTTCCCCACCAAAATCAGAATACAGGGTATTTACTCTAAAACTCTCTATTATAATACATGTTTTCTCACTTCTTATTCAAATACTAAGCCCTCCAATTATTTCAAGCCATGTGGAAGGTAAAAGCAGTCGCGACCTAGTGACTCACAGAAAAGTTGCTGGTGACATGGCGAGTTGAAATAGAAAACACTGTACTGGTAGTTTATGCTTTACTAATATACTGCACTGCGCGGTTCAAGAATTTATGAGAGAAAAAGTAAGGTAAAGTATATGTTTGCATTTTAATATAAATTCTGTGATGCCCAACTTAAATATAGGAAACATAAACAAAGCATTAATGTACATCGTTGGTCTAATTCTTTAGATTATTGACTCAAACTTATTTCATTTTTCATTGATAAATGTTTCCATAAATATAAGAGTCAAAACTTACAATTTTTAGTTTTGAAAAAAGTCCTGAATAGATGACTTGTAGATGCCTTACCTTTCTCATTGAATAAAGTAAGAAATTAAGCCAAATAGACACGAAGTGGGTACTCTGAATACTCTGTACTAAGTCTAATGATCTCCCATGTATCTTGTAATTTGAAATAATATGCAGACCCATAATCATTATCTTGTTACAGTATTTTATGAATAATTTTGAAGACAAAGGTCGGCTGTTAAAAGTTAAAGCTATTTAATCGAGCCCTGTTTGTCATGAATACAGGTATATCGTTCAGTGAGTGCTTTAATCAAGGTGTTTGCAAGAGTATCTATCATGAAACAAATTCAAAGATATGATTGCAATCAACTTTCTTCAGATTAAGCTCTTCCTATTTCGGTAACTAAATTCGTAATTTAAATGACATATTTTTGTGTTCAGGAAAGAAAACTAATTAGTTGAGTTTAGTTATTTTAACATCGGGTTTCGAAGTAATACTAGGAATATTTTGGGACGAACCTTGTAATTTAAAACTCTAGTCAAATGCCAAGGATGGCATCTGAGCTGTCTCTCTCTTTTCTAAGATTCCACACTAAGCCAACGGGTGGACGTTTAGCTCCAATGAATTTAACTCGCACTAGATCAACATTCACGACGGTTTTTCTATGGAATCGAGTCACGAGCCTGAAACTGAGACCTTACAACCTGACCATTAAGGCACAGAAAAAAAATTGAACTTTTGTCAGATTTGTGATAAAATCCAATTTTTACTTCAATCCAATTTTGCTGCCTGTATAAATATAAGAAGAAAGAGTTTTAGTACTGTTCACCTTATTTTGAATTAGCGCAATTTTCTTTCAGTGCCAGCTTATCTACAAAAAAATTTCAAGAAAATAAAATAAATGTGGTGTAAACAAAAATTAATTTAATATTTCATTCAATTCGAATATTTATTGTGATATGTTTCTGAAGATTTAGAGGAGAAAATAACTGTTATTCAGTTCATAATAAGCAATCTGAGAATTAGATATTTACAAAAGAGCTTTTATTTAATCTCTTTAGACTTGCTAAAATGATTATAAACATAAATTGAAAACGTTAAAAAAATTAATTAATTTTAATTCTTTTTCTATATTTCTATATTGGCTTATCATTTTGATTTTGAATTGTAAACTCTTAACACATTCCATCTTTTTTTCCCCAGCTTAAATTGCATTTGAGTTAGACACTCGAACATTTTTATCTTAGAAATGAAAAGAAAAATATGGAGTCGTCAAATTTCATTAAAATTACAACTCAAGTATTAAAATCATTCTATTGAATCATTGATTCCTCTAGTCGTTTTGAATTTTAAGCCTTTTAAAAATAACATATTTCCGGAATTTTGAAAGTCTTAAAAGCTGAATTAAGATGAAGAATACCAACACATCCGATCAGAAGTAGAAGAAATAAAATGTTCGAATTCTTGTACTTTATTTTCATAATAGGATTACAAATCTCAAAGTGTTATTTAAAGTACTTTCTGTTGAAGTATCTGGAACTTGAAATGGGGAAAAATAATAGCTTAATTCAAGCACTTCAGATTTTTGAAAAAGCTTCGAAGATTTGGCAGATTTAGTTTGAAAAATAAAAGAGGTAAAAGATTTCTAAGAAATAACGAGAAAAATGTTCTGAATTATTTTTTATCTTTCATATTTTCTTGAAATTTTCGTACATTTATGTAAATTTTTTCTTTAAATTTAGTTTATTTTATATTACTTTTAAGCTGTTAAATATTTGAATTAATTGCAAAATACTGGGTCAGAATTGTGATAAATTATTTAGGAAGACTAAATTGATAATTTATTCCAAAATTTGGTGTATATTTTAAAAATCGGTGTTGCAAGATATTTTAACTTGAGAATTTATTTGTTTCATCCAGTTCTGAAAACATCTAGATCTCTCTTGATAATTTCGAATACAAAGATAACATTTAAATCTAATAGCTACCAATAATATATTAAAAAATATTGCAAAGAACGTTTTGAAAGTAATTTCAGTAACGAAAAATTGTTACAAATAATAGAATTATCAAAAAAAATTCCCCCTTTGACGTCTTTGAGAATTTGCCATAGTTTAAAAAAAAATTTAAAACTATAGCACTTTAAGTCTGGCTTAAGCTTGAAATTTAAAAAATATTCACTACAAAAGTATTGTAATAAGACAAGCTTTGCCATCATATGGAAAATATATTTAAAAAACTTTTATGCGTTATTATTCTTTATTTATTCTAGAAGCATACTTAGATTATTAAATCCATAATCTTTTTCTTACCAGTACAGTGACATGGCTAAGAAGAAAGATTTACAGCTCTTTTTTTTTTAAAGTATGTCGGGCCATTTTTGAAAGTCGTTGATCTTGATGACTTAGTAACAAATTTTGGCAACAAAAATTAAGGTTTTTGAACTTTCAAGAGTTCTATCTCTATTGGTATTAAGGCCTGAATTCTGAACAGTCTGCTGGAAGATTATTTGCCATGTCACAAAATCATAAAATATGAATGATGCAAATTATTTTCTGTGCATGATATCGTATTACCAGCTGGAAAGCTAAGTCCTATTCAGCAGTTACTGTAATTTGGGTGTCGATTCGCTGTTTGCTTGCGTGTTGAATATTTCTATTTCTTCTGTTTTTTGCAAACACTTCGTGAGGGACAAAAAATGTATCTTATTGAGTGTACTTTGCATTTATAATTAGATTCGCAATTATTCAGACTTTTTAGAATTGTTTGTTAAACAACTGGATTTAATTATTTAGAGACTGGCTAGAACTAAGATGGATAGTTTTCTTCAGGAATAGAGATATGTTATCTACTTTCAGCAATAACATTTAAATAAAATTAAAGGTTTTATTTGCAACCGCGTGAATTATTGTTTTGCTACGCATATAATCCCTTTATCTATGCATATAGTCGTAAAATAATGTGATAATCCTGGTTGTTTTTAAATTAGCGTACATCTAACGTACTATCACTTTTCTTTTATTCTGTAAAATTTTCATTTATAGGTTACATCCTATGTGAATAATACAAATTTTAAGCGTTTTACTTTTAGATAATAAACAATTATGAACTAAAGATAGTTAAATGCTAATATTTTTTATAATGCATTGATTCTTGATCAGATAACAGATTTAAGACCAAAATTTGTTTTTGAAGTATGCGATTTAAAATAAAAATAATAAATAAAACTACACAAATATAACAAATTGAAATTGAACGAGAACAGCTTTATTATTTTTAATTTATTATTTGTCTAAATTAATTTAAGTCATTAATCAGTTTAAGCCGGTTTGAAAAAATCAGCTTATTTCTCTCTAGGGATTATCTCTCTGTACATATATATATATATATATATATATATATAATTTTTTAAACTTTCATTTTAAATTTGTTTAAATAATGTTAATAAAAACATTCTTTTTATAAATATCGACGCAGGAAGAATCTGATAATCTTGTGATTGTTTCAAACCGGTTTTAACTGGTTCGTAAATTAATTAAAACAATTCGTAAGAATTCAGATAATGAATCATTTGGAAAACCAGCAGTAACTTTAGTTGATGATAAAACGTCAAATGTGACAACCTTTTTCATTATTTTCTAATAACCCTAGAAGTGAAAAATTGATGCTTCAAAAGCGATAAATCGCCAATTTGTTACCACATTTTCTATTTATTTCTTTTCATACAATCACGTACTGAAAATTATATATTTTTAGATTTCATTTGCGGTAGTAAATAATTTATTTTTTAATCAGAGCGTTTATAAATTTGGTGGCAGCAAGTTAATAAATCTAATTTTTTTTTTTTTTTTTTGCGATACTCTTGCAGAATACTTTTTATTTTTATTTTTTGTGAAATTAGTTGTTGAAAAATATGATTTAATTATTTTTTTCAAAAATTTATTAAAATAGTATTTTAATTTATGGATCAAAACATTAGTATCATTGAAACAATTATTTTTTAAACTTCAATATGATATAAAATTCCATTTTGTGCTGTAATAATTTCTCCAATAAATAAATCACCAATTTATTGCCTACGAATTTTGAGGCTTCAGAAGCCTTAAGCCAGAATAACATAATGCTCTCACATGATAAAAAAAGGTTGAGATTATTTGTTATAAATGATTCAAGTTTACAAAGACTTTTACGACAAGTTCTATATTGTCAAACAAACTTATGCATTTCTTGAAAATTGAACATGAAACCAACATAACGTAGCAAAATTGTGCCACAGATCATTAACTAAGTAGTTCCCAACAATTATATTTTTAGTAAAGGGTACGAATCTTAGTATTAAAAAGGATGCAAAAAGGATTTTGCATTTTAGAATTTCTTTTATGAGTCTTAGAATTCAACAGATTAGGAATTACCAGATTAAGAAAGTGAAAATATATTTCTCATATGAGATGGCATTTGTCTTTGAAGTTTTTACTAAGCCACTAAAAAATTCAATGCAAGTAACAAAGATCTTATATTTTTTCAATCCTATTTAGGTCAGACTTTCCTTAAGAGAATTCTTGCAACCATAAAGAAATCTCTTGAGATTATTCTCCGTTTGCATATATGCTCTGTATCATTTTAAGCATAAAGAACTATCTTTTAATCACATTTTTAGGGAGATACTAATGACAAAGAATTGTAAAGATTCGCATACAGTAAGTATCTTCTCGTATTTCTGAACATACTTTTAGACGAAGCTTTTCTATTCACACAGATAAAACTTAAATGGTAGAGAAGTATAAAAAATCTGTTTAAAAAATAGTGTTGTAAAATTAGAAGCTAGAAGTTTCCACATCAGTACAAAGCGTGATTTAAATATTATTATCATGCTAAAGAGTACAAATAAAGGTCCTTGAAAAAATTGAGTTGGTCTTTTTCTTATACCCCACCTGTAAAAAACCACATAAAAAGCGGTTTTTATTTTTACAGGAACAATTGTTGCAGCTTTACGTAGTTCTTCAGTTTTTCCAATAAAAATATTTGCAGTAGATTCAGAGATGATGCAAGATAGTACTTTATTTATTTATTCTGACAAAAAAAGCTTTCGCTTTAAAGCTTTTGGTAAACACTTTAAATTTAAAAGTCAAATGTATGGGAAAGATTGTGCGTTGCATGAATCTGGAACAAAGCCAGAATAAAACATACATTTTGAGAAAAACATTTTCATATCCGAATGCCAAATACTCACATTCATCTAGTTGCAGGATTTCTACTGCAGGAAACAGTTTTTATTTATTTCATCACCTAATCTCTCTTTCCGAAATAAATACTATTTTTTTCAGTGTTGGAAATATATTTTTTATTTTAATATATTTGAATTTAATTCCATTTAAATTGATATAAAATTTTGTCACCGATTTATGCTAAATTTAATGTATGTGATTATCCTGAGATAGGAATGGGAATAAAATGTTAGTATTTCTCTTTGATTTCCATGAATCCTGATATGAAAATACCGCATATTGCGTCTGTAGAAAATGATGGAGCATATATTCTAGCCAACAAAAATCGTACTAACTGACAGTAACAAATAGTATCTTTTAAAAAAGCAAAGAAACAAAACGAATATTTTTCTAAAAATAACTTAATAGTCTTTCATCTATACGCCGTAAATATAATATTTACAAGTGATAATATCACATTTTGCTACCAAAGTGAAACTAACTTTACATCACATTAAAATTAAAAACAATTTCTATGATGATAATTGTTTGATGTACTACTGGCATTTTTCTAATCATTCTCAATTTCTTAAATTTAGTTTTGATTAAATGTTGAGGTAACCTAAAGACAAATAAATGTATTTCAAATTTTTTTAATGCAGAGAAATACGAATAAATATAATAGTAATTAGAATTTTAATTGATAAGTTTCATTGTACATGCTTAATTTTGTTTGTTTATAACGAACATAAGTGTTCTAAAACGTAATGAATCAAATGTATCGAATTTATTTTTTTCTCTGTACTCTTTAAAACATTTCTGATGATAAAAATTATAAATTTGTGAGTCAGGTTTGTCAACCCTAAAAGTAGTTCTCAAACAGAGAGCGCATTTAATGTCAATTTTATTAACCCTAAAACCCAGGGACTTCAGATATCAGTTGACTTTGATCAAATATCTAAGACATATTATCAATTTTACGGAAATATTAAGGAAAATTTAAAATTTCTTTTAACTTCCGAAAGCCCATCGTCCGGCAACCTACTACCTACAACCTACTCCATCAAGAGCATTGAAAACGTCAGTTTTGTGTAAAGTAAACGCTTTAAAAGATATCAACTCTGAAAATATACTACAAGGGGTATTCAAATGAAAAGGTATGAAACAACGCTATGAGTACAAATGAAGACTTTATTCAAAGTATACACTATAGGTCTTGCCACGGTCACATGGATTCTAGGAACAACGAATCCTTCGACTCGTTAATCCATGACAGCATTGTGCTTAGGCCTAAGGTGTATACTTTCAATAAAGTCCTCAGTTACTACCACAGTGTCCTTTTGTATATTTCCATTTGAAAACCCCTTATATCTATCACTTACTGAAGGCTTGTTCTGAGTTTAAGAATTCATTTTACAGGTATCATTCTTAAAACATTTGTTGATATTGAAAAAAAAAAACTTGACCACCCTCTATTCTTTTTTCTTAAAATATATTTGGATTGTATAATTGTTCATTTATTTTCAGTATCATAAACTAAAAAAATATCCATTTTACATTAGCTCATTTTCCTTGATTGTAATCTTTTCAACAATTTTCTTTCTCTTCTTGAGCAGCATTAATATCATCCATCGAGGATATTTTTCAGAATGCTCATCATGCTGGTCCCTTACAGAAAAAAAAAGAAAATGAAAAAAATACAAAAGAAATGTTGTCTCAAGGATAGCACTAAAATTGATTAATTTTTCTTTGCGTATTTAATTTTATCTAGAACAAAGAGAACAGTTTATTTTCTAAGGAGCTAAAAAGGACACATGGGTCATGTTTGGAATTGTAGTTTTACTTCTTATTTAATAATAAATAACATGGACGGTGATTCGGAATGTGGACTAACGTTCTCTATTTCTTACTTTATTTTATTTAGACTTGATTCGGTATCTTTCCTCGTAGATGGAACAATAAAAGTTAGTTTAAATAAAATACAAATACCTAGATGTATTCTGAAATCCAAACAAGTTAAATAATCTAGATTTAGATAAAATGTTTTCTTTCTAATAAAATAAGAATTGAAATTAATAAAAAATATTTTATTACACTCTTTCTACTTGAAAATTTTATGATAATTTTGATTAGTGAACATCAGGTTTAAATATGGTGAAATAATTGTAATTAATAATCGTATCAGAATAATACTCCTGATTTCTAAAAATAATTGATGAAATATTTTTTAATTATATTTTTAGTCTAATTTTCAAAACTAAGTTTAAAATTGTGCGAATTATCATTTGATTCAAAACTTAAATTTTGATATTTTGCATTTTGAGCTACTACCACCGCTGAAGGAATTTGAATGACAAGTCGCATTCAGTGACTTATCATTCATTAATTAATTCACCAATTCATTTTTCTTCCCAAGTTAGTCGCTGTAGCAGACCATTAAACAGCACAACTCCATTGTCAATCTGCCCTAAGGAGAAAACAAAGGCACTGATTTGCGTTTTATTGGCGGTTGATATTAAACGTTAAGAAATTATTCGTCGAATGCAATTTTCGTGGGATGAGAGCTGTTTATTGCGAAGAACGATCTATGATTGTATTTAACTCTTCAAACTGTAAATAACTTCTTTATGTGAAGACGAAAGAGGGTGTAGACTATCGACATGAAACACAATTTGAATGTTGCAAACTATTGTGATCTTTTGATAACTAAACAGAATCCTACAATATCTAAACCTCATGGAAACTAGAAATATGTATCATCCTTCAACAAGATAACGCTCGGCCACATGCAACCTAATGGATGATCAAAAAAATTAAGGAGTTGGGTTGTTATTGATGTTATTCTTTAGAGTTTTATGGCGCAAGATACATGCTTGGCCATGCTGCACCAATAAAGGAGATGAGATAAGAAATGCTGGAACAAGCACCTTATAGCCCAAACATTATGATGACAGCTCCCAGCGAATTTATTTGTTTGGTCCATTGACGAAAGCGCTAATTTCGGAGAACATTTGCAACCGATGCAAAAGTCATTGATGCGTGGCATAATTGTTTACAGATGCAACTGAGAGACTTTTTTCTGTTGAAATAAATAAAAAAAACTTGTGACACGTTGGGAAAAGTGAGTTGAAATCCAGGATTGTTATGTAGAAAAATAATGTATATTTCAGTTTTCTATCTTAAAATAAATGGACCTTTTTTTTCAAATATACCTATGCTTTTAATTCTTCCTCATATTTTAGTTTCTAATGCAATTAGTGTTTTTGTATTTTTCATCTGATTTTGTTGCAAGAATTGATAATTATTTTTTTAACATAAGCCTTGTCTTTTGAACTTGATCAGATCTTTTGTATTTTTCTTTTTGTGCTCAATTTTCTAGCCTTTCAGGGAAGCATAAGTAGTAAATATGTGGATAAATAAACAAACACCATCCTTAAAATTTAAGCAAAATGTTTCCGTACGTTTAGCTTTGTTTAACAAATCGATCTAGACCTGGGCAATTGATCTAGACTTGGTCTGCATTAAAACAAGGATAAAAAAAGTCATAAATTAATCCCTGTAAACTAAGTGAGCATATTAGAAATTAAAATTTTTGTAATACTATGAAACTAATACTTGTTTTTTATTAATATCCGGAAGATCAACAAAGTTAATGTCACATCCCTTACACATCTTAAAGGTTTAATCGCTTCCAACCGTTAAACTAGCCAACCAAATGGGTCAATATTTTCTATCTTCTCATCAATAACATAGATCATTGGACGTAGTGCATTTAAACGAGCCATTCACGTCAACACGAGCTGCGTTTAGCCAATCAATCACTAAAGTCTGTTGTGGATATCAGAGCATGTAACTCCAAGAAGACCAGAATCTGGTGGGCATGTTCGCACCCACAATGACTCATCGATCAGGCCTTTGTTTGAAGATCATATAATTGAGCGTTTTGTTCCATGGGGTGACGTTCAGCCTCTTTATCCCACGTGTTGTTTCAGCGAGAAGAGGTCGCCATTTTGATTGCTCATGACTACCAAAAGAAGTAAACAAATGAGGATGATTGGGTTTGTTTGAGAGTTTTTCTTATGATATATTTTTGGTATGTTTGGGCTCATATGAGATATTTTTATAGACAAAGAAATATATTATAATACCTGATTCAGAATTTTAATTTAAAAAGGATTCATTTTCTGAAGATATTTCTTCTTACCTTAAATAACTCGTGATAAAGTTTTCTGGCCAGATTCCTTTTATTATACTTTTTATCTTAAATAATTGCTAATTCGCCTTTTTAATTCAACGATATTTTTGAAGTATTCGAAATGCACCAAACAAAAGTATATACAACACTTGTAGGATGTATAGAAATATGTGCTTCAGGGGATCATTCTATACATGAAAAATTGTATGATATATCAAACTGGTATTTTTACTTTTTTTTTGCTGAATAAAAAGGATTTTCACCGTGAATGTTTTGAAGGCATTTCGATATTTATATTTAGAATTTATATTTCCCAATTTGATTTCATTAGAGTTAGAATTATTTTTAATTCATTATGAAAATCATCTTGATGTAAAAAAATAAATTTCATACATTGTATTTTCTTAAGAAACTGCCAAAAATATGCTACATCAATTTATGGATGAGCTATTAATTTTATCTTCTTTAATTATTATTCTGATGTATTCCTATAGGGTCGCTTCATAAATAGGTATTGTTTCATTTAGCTTTTAGATTTGTTTAATTTTTGTAGTTTTATTCAGAATTTAATTTTAATTTCGATTTCCAAATAATTTGTTTCGTTTTCAAGAAAAGTTTTAGTTTCGTTTTCCGAAATAATTTAATTTTTAATGAATTTAAAAAAATTAGTTATTAAATGCTTTTATGGCGGATTACTTATTCGTGCATTTGGCTGGAATTAAGCAGCATTTGCTCTTTTCCTCCAATTGCAAATTTAAAAATTTCGAAATTTTTTTTGTAAATAATTAATTTTTGGAATTATTTTTCTGGTTTTACTTTTTCTAGAATTCCTTGTTTTTACTGGTTAGAGAAATATTCTAAATTATATTAAATGAATAGAATTAAAATTAAAACAATTTATGGTAACAAAATTTCATTATTTCATTTATAAAAGCAACAAATAATTTCATTAAAAATTAAAAAATAGAAATGATGAAATATTAATTCTTTAGCTTAAAAATAGAATAGACTTTCGGATACTAAATCAATAGATGCTCATTTATTCTTTTTTTACACAGTAATCAAATCGAATAGCGGATAGGATAGCACAAGTGGAATTTCTGCGCCTGCTGCTGGTGTCTTCCTTCCTTTTTATGTTTTGATTATTGGGAGGAATATTTTTAATTATTGGTTGAATATTCTTATGTAAGTTTATTTCATATATTTTTGTATATATTCTTACTTCATTTGATGATGATTTTATTGTTGTTTTGTGTCTTTGCTGTTAAATTGATATTTATTTTGGCTTTAATTTTCGGGGGATTTTCAGGTCACGAGGTGTCAATACTTTTGACATTTGTCCACCGATGCCTCACAGAAAAAATCCCTTAAATCCTTAATCCTTTTAAATCATTGCCTGAGGCTGACCCTTGAAAAAGTCATCAGGCCGGATTCTTATATTGTATATATCTATATATATACACTAATGGAAAAAAATCCCAACACTATGAAGGAGCTGTGCTAGATCAACGAAATTTGGTAGGAGTGTTTATACATCTGAAATACGACATCGATTCAAATTTTGAGCTACGCGTGTAAGTGTGGCGCTAGTAGCGAGACTATGAACATGCAAATGAGGTTTGCTTTAAATAAGCGCTGTGAGGTTCGTGATCATTATATACAGTTGAGATTTGACGTAGTGGGTTAATGTTAGTCAAGGATGCCTCTGAGAAGACGAAGAAGCCATTATCGACAGCTCACTAAGTTTGAACGAGGTCGTGTTGTAGGGCTACGAGAAGGTGGGTTTTCTTTCCGCGATATTGCTGAAAGACTTGGCAGGAATGTATCCACTGTGCATGAGTATTTGCGGAAGTGGTCAAGGGAAGGTACTGCCTCAAGAAGACCAGGTTCCGGGCGGTCACGTGGTACTACTGAGAGGGAAGACCGTCGTATTCAGCGTATGGCTGTTGCTAATCGTACTGCGTCTGCAGCTGAAATTCGAGCTGCAGTTGGCACCACAGTGACACAACGAACTGTTACAAATCGGTTACTTCAAGGACAGCTCCGAGCCAGACACCCTGTATAGTGCATTCCACTGACTCCAAACCACTGTCGTTTGCGACGTGAGTGGGGTCAAGTTAGAGCTCATTGGAGGACGGAGTGGAGATCTGTTGTATTTTCTGATGAAAGCCGGTTCTGCCTTGGTCGCAGTGACAGCCGTTTTTTGGTTAGAAGGAGGCCAGGTGAACACCTGCTAATGACCTGTCTGCGGCCTAGACACACAGGACCTACTCCTGGAGTTATGGTTTGGGGAGCAATTTCGTATGACAGCAGGAGCACTCTCGTGGTTATCCCACGCACCCTGACTGCAAATTTGT
>JAPMOQ010025968.1:1748213-1759284 GCA_026543055.1 Argiope trifasciata
TACGGTTTAAAATCTCGTTGGGAGAAGTGTATTGAAGCGAATGGAGCATACTTTGATTGAATAAACAGCTTTTAAAGAAAGATATGCAGTTTTATACAATCCGACATTTCATACGCACCAACCTAATAGATTGACAATTAGGAATATTATTGATTAAATTCTTATATCATTTGGTTGCTTTTCAGCAATCTTAAAAGGTCATCGGGATGGGGGAGACATATCATTCTCGATTTCTTTTAAAACTTGGAGCGTATTATTTCCTAAAAACTACATTGTGAAACAAAGTACTATCCATGTGTACCAAAATCTCATTACTCCACTATTAACAATTCAAAGAAGATGAATATAATATTACACAGTCGTCCCTGAGAACAAAAGTATGATAATGCGATAAATATAAATAGCTTTTTCATACAGGAATAAACGTTAAGGAATTCAACAAAAATAATTTTTGAACATTAAATTATCGAACATAAACAAATGAAAAGACAGTGAGAATTTAAAGTTTTTATCACAATAAATTATTTATTTATGTTTATCAATTTTGAATGCATTAATTATACAAGATTTAAAAACATTAATAATTCAATCACCGTAATAAAACATGCATTATTGGTAATTTGATGATTTCATTGTTTTTATTTTGAATACATTTATGTCTACCTTTTTTAATATTTTGAAATTAAAAAACTAAGCAATGACAGTTATTGAATGACAGTATATTTTTATGTTATTAAAAAGTATAAAAAAATATTTTAAAAAAATCTCCCGGTCTTTAATACAACAGCACTCTAATTAATCTTATAAACCCATTCGAACAAATAAATTTAAAAAAAAAATGTATCTTACCGATAAGATAATACAATCTGCCACGTTTAATCCCTTTGTCTTCATCAGGACTTTACTATTCTGTGTATGAAAATTTTCTGTTCGAGAAACACATATAAAAATATCTTAGATACCTCAACTATGTAGATAGATAATTTCGAATGTTAGAAGCGTAAAATGACAACAAAGTAGCAGTCTTCATCTGGAATATCTGAATGCTCCAAGGATATCTAAAAAGAAAAAGTAAAAAAATATTTTTAAATTGATAAATCTCATATCAACTATCTCGCAGCATGTCGTTTTTATGACTTGTTTTGATTCTAGAGGCACTAGTAATCTACATTCTGTCACCTGACAGTCTATTTAATTTCTTATAAGTGAATACCGTCCTATATTCTGCGTTTTATTCATATGTGATTTTCACCACAGTTCTACTTTAATTTATCATGGCTCTATTTCTCATATTAAAGAAGTTTACTATTAATACATTAAAAATTTATTTCGATTAAAATTTCTATTACAATAAAGAAAAGTTGTTTGGTGCTGTTTTAGGTTTTGTTTTTATTTAATTTTAATTTTACCCACTTTTTTATATGAGCTAAAAATAATATATATATATATATATATTAAGGACTTATTTAAATCTCTAAGAATCTCAAAATTAATTTAAATTATAGAAAAGTGCTTTTTATCAGTAAATATTATACACCAATCTATAATACCCACTGTACTACAGCATACCATAGGTTACTCTGGCACTTAAAAATCCAGCCAGCTGCCGTACAAAAGAGTAAGGCTTCGCTGATTCTTATCAACAACAAAAAAAAATTAATTATTTAGCACATCCAAAGTCAATGCCATGTTCGAAAAGTTTAATTTATCGACAAAAGTAATTTTTGAGCTTTAATCCAAAAAGGTGTCACTATGCCACATTTCAAGAAGTAACTCTTGGCTACAAGGATGGGAATTATAACTTTGAGAAAAAATCATCAATTACCATCACTTTTACAGACTGCCATTAAAGGTGACTAAAATTTGATTATTCAAATATATTGTATTTGTGATTACCATTAAACAACTAAATGGAATTTTTAAAAGCTTAAAAAAGGAAACAATTATTAAAATATAGGAGCAGGGATATTTTGTGAATTGAAAACATTTTGATGTCCTTTCGTTCTGTTATCCTTATTTTCATCTATGATTATATCATAAGTTAATACCATCAGCAACTAAATACAAGCATAGTTCATTAGATTATTGCTATTTAGGATAAACTAGATCACTATGCTGGCAACATATGCATTTCTATATAAAATAGTTGGGAATTTCAGAAAAGTTTAATGGATGAATAAAACAATAAAGAATTCACCTTTTAAAAGGGAATACAAAACAAAATATTTTAGACATGATTTCGGAGGATCAATGAGTATGTTCAGGAATTCTTGTGACGTTTTGTTCTTTATATGTCAAACAATTACCATCGTTAGATGTAAGTAACCATTGGCCAGGTAATTCGCTATTAACCAACCACATAAAAGATTATAAATAAAAATTAAATTAATCGAGGTGTTAATGGTAATTTTTGAAAATATGACTGGTTTTGTCATTGATGCAAGTAGTAAAATAATCTTTACTCTAGTAATGCATATAATATTTCAGTCTATGTAAAAGAAGACCGATATATATTGCTTGAATTTATTTTTTACTAGATTCCTCTGGCAACTAGCCCATTTCCCAGCAGATTGACTATTTTTAATTTCAAGTAAATATCTTAAGCCTAGTTTGATTTTCTTAATTCTTTCAACTAAATATATTCTGATATCAAACTATGGTTGACATTAATGCGGCGTTATTTTATTAATATTACATTTACTTTAGTCTTTTTGTTTATGAATATTCTTAATGAGTAGAGTGCCGTTAAAAACGGCAAATCTCTGGTTAATCTATCTTCTAATTTCGCATTGTGTTTCATATTCTGGCATTTCAATTTCCAGAATGTGAAAAACTGAGCAGGTAATGAGCCTGATATTTCTTCTTAAGCTTTAAAAAAATAAATAAAGCCATTAAATTTTTTATGGGACAATGAAAATAGTTTGAATTTCAACAAACAAATGTATTTTAGAAACTTATGCAAAAAATACTTTAAATTTTTTAAAATCTGTTTTCGAAAAATCGTAGCATAAATAAGTTTGTATTATTAAAAAGTAATTTTCAAAATTTAAAAATGAAGTAGAAATTCTTCTTCCGCAATTGTACTATCAGAAGTCATTGAAAACGCCGAAATTTGGTTTTATTTTAATTGCTTAAAATTTCTAATTAAAACTTCCAACTTACATTTGTACTTATGTTGTAAGCTGTTGGTAAAGTATTCTTGTTTTTATTACCAACAGCGATTACTGTTATTTATTCTAACATTTTATTAAGCTTAGTAAATTTCGAAAATTCTTTAATAATATCTCATTCTGCATTATTTGATACATTTTAAGCTTTCAACTGAAAATTAGTTGCAGTTTCTTCAAATAAGAATGCAAAAAATGAAGACACATTTTTAATACTTCACTCAAAAACGCGATTTACTTTCTTTTTCAAAATTGTTTACACTTTCATAAAAGAAATATTTTACATAATTTCTGAATACTTTCTTATGGAAACCACTGATTTGTACTTAAAAATCCGTTTTGGCACTAGTTGCTACAACTCATCAAATAAATATTTGCTTTCGCAGTGATAAATATCCTGCAATTTCCTTTCTTGCCAACAATTCTTGAATTACAGCAAAACCATCTGGATTTAACTTAGGCTATCAACAGACTATCTCAATCAAATTTATGTGTGTCATATATAATAACGAGCACCTGGTTGAGACAAGAATTTCACCCAATCATGCAGATAGTTTCATCTAATTGGCTGAATTTCACATTTTACTTGAACTTGATACACAATAGAATGGAGCTGTCATTCGGTACGAAATCGCCTATTTTCGGAAACGGTTGATAGAATGGAAAAGCTTCCATTAAATTGGCACGGAAAAGAGGTAACAACGAGAGATTGATATCATGAAAGCAATTTCCGTCCGGCTTGAAAACTGAATGATGTTCTTGAAGATAAGGTCAGCCCTAAACTCTGGAGATTAATTGGACCCCAACTTCAAACTGCCATTCAGCATGACAGGATATATACTTCCGATTGAAAGGCGAGAGTTCCGATAAGTTGGGATTTAACTTAAATTTCGGAATTGTTTGTGGCAGCAATGCGCTGCAGGTAACTAATTTCCTCCCAGATTTTAATCGTTTCATTAAGATATATCGTTTCTGATATCTCATTTCCGAGTTCATATCTTTGATTTTCCGTATCTGGAATGAAACTGAAATGAGGTGTTAACCGATGAACTTTTCAAAATTTCTGAGAACACTGTATTTCAATTTTGAATTAGTTTTTTTACATGATAGAATTAGTAATAATTAGAGAATATGAATAAAATAATAAAAATGTAGTATAGAAGAAGAAATTAAAAAATATACTAATAAGATTTTAAATATAAAATTAATCCTAATTCAGAATTTAGTAATTATTCCACGAAACAACTTATTGAGCTTATAAATTTAATGAAACTTCCTTTTCTTATCAAATTATAATTTTAGTTAATGCTAACACATTTATAAATCTGGTATCATCTCCAAGTTTTTTTTAACTTTGATTATTACTCTAAAGTAAGTGGAGTTATAATGAATACATGCATGCTACATCCTTATCATAAATATTAAGTTTCAACCATTTTGAAGTAAGAATTATTATATCCAATCTTGAATTTAATGTCAAAATTTCTAGATTTTAAATCAAATAAGTAAACAGTTCTACCAAAAAATATATATTTAAATAAATTGCATAAGTTAATTTTTTGACATATTTTTATTTTGACTTGCTGATTAATACTAAGATAAATAAAAACAAATTTAACCAGCTAGCTTTAATCTGAAAATTTTTTCCCTCAAAAGAATGCAATGAGCAATTTTTTCCCTCAAAATAGGGATAAATAAAGACAAAATTATTCTGCAGGTAGTTTGTAATGTTTTCATTGTTTAACAGTAAGTCGTATATTTATATAAGGAGAAAATTAATCCGTCGTTTATCTATATTATTTTTATGAAATTAAAATTAAAATTTTACAGATTTCGAATTATAATTGAAGCACGGCGTGAGATTTTCTCTGAGATGTTTAAATATTCTTACATTATTATTGCATTCCAATATTACGAACTTTATACGTGCAAACCTAACAAAAATATGGAATAAAGTTTGCAGTAAATAAAAAAGGATAAATGAAAAAAAATTACTAATAATTAGGTATATCTATCTGTGTTTTGTAGGCATCAGTGTGTTGGCATTCTGTAGGATAGATTATTTAAACTAGAATTGCCAAATATATTGAACATGAATATGTACTGCATCTATGAGAGATTGTTTAAGCGTTTTGATAAAAATTTTATTATTTAAAAAAATTCGTTGAAATATTGACATTTTTTCTCTAAATTTCAGAAACTATTATAAAACAAATATTATTTTTACATCATCTTAAAATTCAACTCAATATATGATATCAATTTCTTTGAGAAATAATTTTTCCTTTTTAATTAATTTTTTATAAAAGATTTTAAGACTGTTTTACAATAATATATTTTATTATTGAAGCGAGATATAAATGTACTTCATCTTTAATTATTATTATTATTATTACTTTACTCAAATTATTTTCATCCTTTAAATAATTTTTTTTTGGTTCAAATCGTTTTAATCTTTTTTGGCTACTTTTTATCATTGCTAATGATGGAAATTTGATTTCTTTATTGTACTGATTAGGTTTCAATATAAGGCATAGTTTAAATAAAGGATTAAAATTTTGTTGATCTTATAAATAAGATTTAATTTTAAAATTAAGTAATAGCGAAAAAAATTTAATTTTTTCCAACGTTTCTACTTTTCCCAGTGATATATTTAATGTGGATATTTAAAAAGATAAACAATTAAATAAATGGATAATATAATGAACAAAAAATGTGTAAATTTACAAAATATTTCGCCTGTCAATACTTGTATATTACAAATATTTTGCCAAGTTACACAAAAGATTTCATGAAAATTTTTTAGCTATCATTATTCCCGGATAAACATATCAGATAAATTTTTAATAAAAGAAAATAATGCATACAATAATGTTGTCGAGACGACTTTTTCATTAATTAATTGATGTTATTTCAGAGTAAGGAAAAAAAAATACTAGAACTCCTTAATTTCAGAGACAGTTATTTATTATGTACGCAATAAGCAATTATTTTTATTAAAAAATGTAAAAAATAATTTAATTCAATTCATTTCAATAAAAATTAATACAATTCAGTTCAATTCTCAATCAAAAGAATAATTAATTAAAGGACAATTTTATAAAGAGTACAATACAACAAGTTATAATAATTACATTATTGCTACTAAAAAGAAAGGCGAGTGTGTTTTAGTATGTTTATTTAGTGTAGTTATTTTCCTACTTGATAGATCAGCAAAAGAAGAATTTTCAAACATGGCAAAGATAAACTTAATGAGAATATCAGAAATATTTATCTGAAAACTTAATTTATAGAAAGGCTAGCTTAGTTCATTAAGTTGGATTTTCTTATTTTTCTCTAAAACATTCAAAATTATTGAAGAATAACAACGATTTTATACAATCTTAAAATTTAAGAAATAATCTTTTCATTAAAACAAATTGTGTTGTTTTGTAAAACTATAATAAAATTTATACAGATTGAATTAATTTTCATAGACAATTTAAAGTATCTTTTACAAAAATATTGTATTAAGTATAGATATTTTTAATTTTTTTTTATTATGTATAAATATTTTTTTATTTTTTTATTAAGTATAGATATTTTTATATTTTTTATTAAGTATAGATATTTATATATTTTTATTAAGTATAGATTTATAAAGTGTACTTTAAAGTATATTTCACTTTAAAGTGTACTTTATAAATCTATTTTAATGTTGCTTTTAATACATTAATTTGGATTATTTATCCATTACTGTATATCAATACATTAAAAATTGACATTTTACTATAATGAAAAGATTTCGGTTTCATTAAGGGTTTTGTAAAATATTTTAATTTTATGGATAAATTGTCTGAAATTAATTTAAATTGTAAGCAAGATAAAAATTATTGAAAAGGAAAGTAAAATCTAATGTTTTCCTCTCTTACTGTTGAACACCAATTTCTTTATAAAATAAAAGAATTATTCGCTGAATAATTATCAATTAAATCATGAAACCTACTCTATAGTACATATTAAAACTTAGTTGATAATGATTCTAATCTCTATTCTTATATTGTTTTAAGCTTATTATTTTGTTCAGCAAGTGTATTTGAAGATGTTTAATCACTTTTCAGTTTAAATTAAAATATTTTAAGGTAAAATGACAGTGACATAAATGATTTTAAAGCACAATATAAAAAAGTGAATAGATACAATTAAATACAATTGAGCTAAAGGCTAAAAATCTAAGTCATTTATAAATATTACGACAAGCTATGGTGACTTGGTGCTAAGGTCTCGGCTTCGGAATTGGAGGGTTACAATTTCGAAGCCCGATTCCACCGAAGAACCACCCTGTAAGCAGGTCTGGTGCACTTTAAATCCGTCAGGGTCAAATGTTCTCCTACTGGTATGGTGTGGAAGTTCGGAGCGATATTCAAGATTAGTTGACGTCATCGTCATCTGAGAGCGGTTCACAATCACGAGGAACGTCCCAAAATAGCCCTAGTGTTGCTTCAAAATGGGAGGTTAATATAACTAAACAAAAAGGTATCACGATAAATACAACTGAATTACTAAATAGGTTATAGCTTGTTATGGCGAAATATATTTCATCATAAAAAAAATTCTGCATTTTCAGATAGAAGAATAATATTTTTGCTCAAATTTGAGTCAGGATAAGTTCAAAATCCTTAACCCGAATGCGTCGATTTGTTAAATAATGATACGGATAATCACTGTGTGCTTCATTGTCCAGTAGCAAGCCATTAAAACCAGGATATTAACACTTCAAATGCTCCTCGATAAAGGTACCAGGAACAAATTCCAAACTGAGCTTGTTAAGGAATCTAACTGTAAATGAGACATGAACTGCTGTTTAAACTATATGATTGACTTCATTATTGAAAGATTTAGCTTATATATCAAAATAAAAACATTTTTTATATCCTTTATATGGAAATAGAAAGCTAAATACATTATTTCAATGTATCAAAGATTTGCAAACTTTGTATAATGGTTAACAATTGTCTAATTTGTGAGATAAAGAAATCTTTTTTAAAGGATAATGACTGCATAATTGAAATATTTTTATTAAAAAATTAACTATCTTTAGTAAATAATGGATGGATTTTTAATTGTTAATCTGTGGCCATTAAACATTAATACAGGGCACAGAATTATTGTTATAACACCAAACCATTGTTCTTGCAGTTGCATTTAATTCGGCGCTTCACTTCTCTAAATAATATAATAAGAAAATATTATAAGAAATCCTCGGAAGTGGGACCTTCAAGAAGGAAAAAAAATGAAAAGAAATCAAGAGGATAGAAATTAAAATCAAACAGAAGGTTTAAACTAGTTCTAAATTAGACTGAAATAGGTAAGAGCCATGATTTGGCTATGGAAATGAAGCCCGTGTCTTTCTTAATTATTATTTCACAAAAATGTTTTACACTCTTTAAAACTAAAGAAACTATCTTTTAAATATTATTCATTCCCTTTTTCATACATTTTTTTTTCCTTTTGAGAAATTTTTATTAGAGTTTGATCTAAAATCAATAAAGATATTTTGAAGGTTATGATGAGATTCAAACTCACCAATCAAGGGATTCAACCCCGTCATTTTTTCAATTATAAAATTAATATTTTAAAAAAATTATCTTTGGTCATTAATCCTAAAGTAGCATTTTCACTTCAATTCTTAAACTTTTAAAGGGATATATATATTTTAATGTGCTGACTATTAACCTGCAGTAATTGCAGTAATCTGGACGAACAAGCTGGATACCAAAGGCGGATATTTTCAAGAAAATCTGTCATGCGGTGCTTGATATTAATGATTCCTTTAATATAATAATTTAAAATATGTATATGTAATGAATAAAAAAATCATAGTTTTAAGTAATTTTAAACCCGTTTTATTTTTAGTGTACTTGAACCTTCCAAATGAAATAGAGTCCTATAGTCTCATAGTGCCACAGAAAATTGAGATGTCTAGCTGAACAATTCCAAACCACCCTTTGCATTTTATTGTAATGTAATTTTTCCTGACTCCTCCTGAAAACTGAGCAGATAATTAAAATATTGTTCTTTCATAGCTTTCAATAATGGAAGAAATTACATATTTGAATTTAAAGGAACATTGGAAATCATTTGAATATTTACAGTATTAGCGCAATCCATTGTTATAAATTGTGCAAAAAATATGTTAACTGTCAAAATTCAGAATATTGCATCGTAAATATATTTACATTAGTCAATATATAAATATTTTGGCCGGCGTCCTGGCATATGGATAGCGTATCATCCCTGTGATTTGGGCGTCCCATGTTCGAATACCGGTTCGGGCATGGTGGTTCTTCTATGATTAGTCTGAGTGTTATGAATGTACCTCCCGGTAAAAGAGAGGTTGTGCAAGCAAATATGATGCATGAAGTAGGCAAGTCGCACATTTGCCACCTGTTTACGCTACTGAACAAACAAGAGACGCTCATTTTGGCTTAAATCGCTAACAGAATTTTGTCAGTGGGCTGGTAAAGTGCCCTAAGTCACAACAATAATACACACTTTTTAAATTTTAAAATGATGTAAAAATCTGTTTTATATCAGTCATACGCAGGAGTTATAGCAATAAATGTCAAAATATCGTTTAATTTTTAATTAAAAAAAATTCTAATGAAAATTTCAAAACATTTGTATTGCATTGCACATTCCCGACCTCTAAAGTATATTAATGCGAAAGTCCGTAATTCCAGGTCAGATGGGTGAAGTTCGCCAACACCCTCGCAGATAGCACACATTTACTTTTATTATTAGTAGAGTTTTAGTAATAAGAGTATATGAATAGTTTAAGAATAGAAATTGTTTATTAGAATCAGAACATCGTGAAACAGAAGGAAATTTTTATTTTTCATATTATATAGATTAACCATTAATATATATGAACAGTTCAAAATACTTTTCTCAAGTGTTTCATGATATTTTCTAAATATAATAGTTTGAATAACTCTTAAGAAAAAAACTCTAAATATCTCTTATCTAAAAGTCTTAGCTCTTAAAAAATTGATAATGATGCTATTCATCTATAAATATATATAGAAAATAAATGCCAAAAAAACTCATAAGATAGTTTAAGAAATCTAATTTATTAAACATTAGGAGAATGTTTATAGAACAGAAAATTAAAATAAATCTTTTATGGAATATAATACACTGCAAATAATAGGTAAATTTTTTATTCTTTGCTCGCAATTCAAAAGTCTGAAAATTATATGGGAATTCTGATTTTTTAAAGCTCTTGTTGAATTTCATTCAAATTTTACGAGTATTCTATGAAAAGCTGAAAGAAGAAAAATTTATGCAGATTTGTCCGGGATTGTATTATCAAATTCTCACTGCTAATACTATTAGAATGGTAAATACTTTAAGAATGCATGGGTATTAAATAAGTTGGTCTCAAGTCTTCGACATAAAACAAAAATTAGTATGTAATTCAATTGAAAATTATGTCAAGAAATAAAACAAATTCTAAGCAATTATACGTGTTTTTAAACAAGGAAAAAGAATATTCATTTATAGCTGATTTGGGCAGCCAACATGTTAGCCTGTAATTTTATATGTGTTAATTTTAAATTCTCCCTTCTATCAGTAAATTTTATTTCATTTATTAATTGTAAGTACACATATAAAGAAAGAATTTTTAAGAATCAAATTCTGAATAACATAACAATAGATTTTTTATAACCTTACACTTGTTCTATTTAGTAAGTAAACACATTGTCTTAATAGAGTCAAGTCCCCGCAATTTACCTACCATAAAATTGCTAAAATTGCGTGGTAATTTATCTTTTAATTAAATATCGTAAATTAATATTTCTGTTTTATTTAATTTTCGAATTTAGAAAAAAACATGTGGCAAATAAATTAATATCACTTAT